>JAPYZM010003459.1:0-11186 GCA_030522845.1 Psyttalia concolor
TTCAGTGTCCCTAAAATTCTTTCAGAAAGCTGCACTTCTGGCCTTCCACTTCACCTTCACCTCCCATGACAAACCAATGACATCGATGTTCATTGGTACTTCTCCAGAGCTGGAGATGGCTCTGTACACAGTATGTTTCTACGTAAGAAGAGGAAGGAAGTGCAAATTGTCCCTGGGAGGCTCCAAGTTCAAGATAATTACCTATCAATTGACGTCCAAAGGAAGGAATCCAGCAGTGATTGGCTCAGCCTATCCTCTAATGTAGAAAGCAAATGTTAATTTTCTCTTTATCGCCAAAAAACAAAATACTTTCTCAAGTATTTTCACTTTTTGTTCTTCATTTTTGTACATTGTTTCATGGACTCAATAAATCCGCCATTTTCTACGATGACTATTCAACGGAGGAGATCCGTTGGACCTTCTGCAATGCATATCACCCTCACCCAGGGTGTCCGGTCTATCGATCACGGCTTTTTTTATCACAATCAAAATAATCAGACCCATAATATCACAATCAAAAATATCACGAACAAATAGATCACAGCCAAATGATCACAAACAAAAATATCACAGTCCGAATGATCCTAAATAGTCCTTTACCCCTCCTTGTTACATAAAAATTTAATTTTAATTCCAACGGGTCTTTATCCTCACTCACCAATCAAACCCGGCTGGTAATCGGCAGGTCCCGGGTTCGATTCCCGGTCTGAAAATATCTGAATTTTTTCCTCAGCTATTTGTGGACTGAATATATTGAGAAGGAATCCCCCACCTATCCAAAATCCTCTCCACCCATCAATCCCACTGTCCTACCTTAAAAATGTGGCACGCATTCCCCCTACCGAATTTCCAACTGTTGAACTCCAGTTGAAGCTCTAGTAGAGTCGTCTAATGCTGACGATATCATTGGATTTTTGAAAGGTGTTGCTTGTAATCTAAAGTTGTAACGTGTTCAGAGCAGTGGTTCATTTATGATGGAATCATTTTTTTGATTAATAAAGTACTTTTCAGTTAACGAGCTTTCGGGATTCCTCGTTTTAAGGTCAAAAGCCTTCTGACCTTCTTGAACTCTTCTGATTGACTTTCTTCCTTTGTGGCCTTCATTCTTCTGAGTTCTCTTCGTTTGTGATTTTTTTGTATGTGATTTTTTTGTTTGTGATGTTTTTGTATGTGATAGAAAGGAATGGAACCCCACCCAGACCCCCCGAACGCAGTGAGAGATGCAAATACTGGGGATCACTCACACACTCAACCCATCACTTCAGCCCATCCCGTGAGATAAGCCATTGCTTGATAAAGAGAATCGAATGAGATGGAAGATTACTCTCCCCCAATGATCCCACCAGTCTTCATGCAACACTCGCGGCAATGATCATGTATCGGAGTATCACTTCAGCCCTGAAAAAACAAAATGAGTTATTACAATATTCCTCTGTCGGCGTCACGTGGGGGAAAAGTGTCAAGTGTTATCACAGTGACAGCGGCGTTTACGGATATCGTCCCAAGAAGTCCACATTCTTCGATGGTACTATCAATTTTTCTTTCCTACCAATGTCTGACTACTTTTAGAGATCGCTGGAGACAATCACTAGGTCCAGATGAGCCGATTCCTTGGAGTGGAATTGTTTCCGGCGATTTTCTCGCCAACAAAAATCGAGTCTTTTCACTCCTGGACATCCAATTTTTATGGTTGCTCTCCAATGTTTGTCCAGTGTCACAGGAGAAGCT
The DNA here is from genome assembly GCA_030522845.1 of Psyttalia concolor. Taxonomy (NCBI): domain Eukaryota; kingdom Metazoa; phylum Arthropoda; class Insecta; order Hymenoptera; family Braconidae; genus Psyttalia; species Psyttalia concolor. The sequence goes on from JAPYZM010003459.1 coordinate 1,729, forward strand.
GATGGTTCGTGCGAAATACAGTAATTTCCAGAGGCTGGTAACGGCTTACCGAGAGCACGCTCACAAGCAGGCGGCCATAGATCCCATATCAGTTTCCAAGCCAGAGGCTGTGGCTGAATTAGATCCCGAGAGGTACGGTCTCAATCTGAACGATATCGTTCAATTCCGGGGGATAATTAGCACAAGTCAGTCGGAGGGGACTGTCCGAGAGGCCGTGGACATCCTCAATAACCTCTACATCCGCGAAATTGGGGCTGAATTCAGTCACCTGGAGGTGGGACTATTTTATCGACTGCTGTTTGTACTGATAGCCATTGATTATTCTATCTGATAATTGTGATTTCAGAGTCTGGAGGAGAGGGAGTGGTTCGCTGATTACTTCGAGAAAACTGTCAGTGAGCAGCTGGACAATGATACGAAGCGGGCTATCGCTACTGAAATGTTGAAGAGCCAGGCTTTTGATAACTTCTTGAAGATTAAATTTGTTTCCTTCAAGAGATATGGCGCCGAAGGGGCTGAGGCTATGATGGCATTTTTTCATGAGTTCTTTAGACTATCTGCTGGTGGTACGACAGTCTCAATACCCACTCGATTGGTTATTTTCAATAACAACAATAATTAAAACAATGAGTTGTCTAACAGCTGATTCGCTAGCGATTCGATTGATTGAGTTGTTCGTTAGGTCAGTCGATGGCTGATCGATCGTTGGTCGAGGGAAACCACTCCTCGATCGATGATCGACCAGCTCAACAACTCGATCCATCAAGGTCATCATGAATGAGGAGATTTGAGAGTAAAATAATTGCAGATGGACTCGAGCAGATTGTCCTGGCGATGCCTCATCGGGGCCGCTTGAATGTCCTCACTGGAATGCTCCAGTTCCCCCCGGAGAAGTTGTTTCGTAAATTGAGGGGACTCCCCGAATTCCCGGACGATGTCAAAGCCACTGGGGATGTGGCCAGCCACTTCGTCGCCTCAACTGATCTCCATATCAATGGACAAAAATTACATGTGTCTGTTTTGTATAATCCTTCTCATCTTGAGGCTGTCAATCCGGTGTCAATGGGCAAAACTCGAGGGATTATGCAGAGTCTCAAAGATGGAGGTTATGCCGAGGATGGGAGGACCACCTGGAGCGATAAAGTCTTGAATCTCCAGGTAAAATCGTAAACACATTTGCTGGATTTTTTTTTCAATCACCAAATGTTGGAAGAACTTCGATTTTATGGAGTTCGAGGAAAGTCTTCTACTGGGAAATGAATGGAATCATTTCAGATCCACGGAGATGCTGCTTATGCTGGACAAGGGGTGAACCAGGAGTCGTTGGCTCTCAGTGGGGTTCCTCACTTTGAGATTGGTGGAACTGTTCATTTGGTCGTCAATAATCAGCTGGGCTTCACAACACCTGCAGGTAGAGGAAGATCCTCGAGATACTGCACGGATATTGGCAAATCAATATCAGCACCAGTGCTGCACGTCAACGGAGACGCTCCGGAGGTAGGTTAGAAATCCGAAGTTGACCAATTAATTTATTTATATCATGAATGTCAATGAAATGGTGCAACTGGAGATGCCAGGGGACTTGCTACGAAATTGATTGATTGGAGAGATCTTCTGAATCCCCAGATGATTGTGAGAGCGACGCGAGTGGCCTTTGCTTACCAGAGAAAATTCCGGAGGGACGTATTCGTCGATTTGAATTGCTTCAGACGTTGGGGCCACAACGAGCTCGACGATCCCACCTTCACGAATCCAATGATTTACAAATTAATTCAGAATCGAGGGTCAGTTCCCGACCTGTACAAATCAAAATTAGAAGACACTGGAGTACTCACTGCAGAGCAAGCCGAGGATATTGTCACCGGGCACACGAATTACCTGGGGAATGCCCTGAAGCAAGTGGACAACTACATTCCCCAGCCCTCGTACTTCACTCACAGGTGGGCTGGCTTTCAGCAGGCCCAGTCGAGTCTCACCTCCTGGGATACTGGAGTGGATCTTGAACTTCTGAAATACGTAATCAGCAGGAGTGTCAACGTCCAGGATGACCTCGTGATTCACCCGCAGGTGATGAAGAGCCACGTCCAGGGGAGGCTCAAAAAACTGGCAGACGGCGAGCATTTGGACTGGTCCACTGCTGAGAGCGCCGCCTTTGGCAGTCTTCTGTACCAGGGGTACAATGTCAGAATCAGCGGCCAGGACGTGGGGAGGGGGACATTCTCACAGAGGCATGCCATGATTGTCAACCAGTCCACCGGAGGTAGACCAACTATTCCCAGTATTTTCCTCAGGATAATTAAAAGGGAGTCAAACAATTTTTTTTTTCTCAACACCAGAATCACTGGAAAATTCTGTAGGTTCTGGGTTTTGCCATAAAAAAATTTTCTTTTCCGCTAGAAATGTTCATTCCACTGAACTCGATGGCTGAGGGACAGACGGGGAAACTTGAACTGGCGAATAGTATTTTATCCGAGGAGGCAGTGCTCGGGTACGAGTACGGAATGAGTATCGCCTCTCCAATGACCCTGACAATCTGGGAGGCTCAGTTTGGGGATTTTTTCAATGGAGCCCAAATTATAATCGACACATTTGTCACGAGCGGTGAGACCAAGTGGATGACAAGCAGCGGCCTCACGCTGCTCCTACCCCACGGCTGGGACGGCGCTGGACCTGAGCACACCTCCAGTCGTGTCGAGAGATTCCTCCAGCTGACCGACAGCCGAGAGGACACTCCTGACGGTGATAATGTTAATTTTCAAGTTGTCAATCCCACAACTCCAGCCCAGTATTTCCATCTGCTGAGGCGGCAGATGGTGAGGAACTTCCGAAAGCCCTTGGTCGTTGTAGCGCCTAAAATACTTCTCCGACATGCCTCGGCTACCTCCCCACTCAGCGAAATGGGACCAAGCACTGGCTTCAAAAATGTCATTGGTAAATTCAGTAAAAATGACAATTCATTGTTAGTGAGTATGATCAAGTCCTTACTCTTTCAGCTGACAATTGTCCCGATCCTTTGAACGTCCAGAAGGTCATCCTAGTCTCCGGCAAGCACTTCTACGCCTTGGAAAAACAACGACAGCTCCAGAATGCAAATAACACTGCCATTATTAGAGTTGAGGGCCTCTGTCCATTTCCTCTCGTAGACTTAATCCAAGAGCTCCAAAAATATCCAAACGCCAAGATCTTTATCTGGAGCCAAGAGGAGCCGCAGAATATGGGCGCCTGGAGTTTCATAAAACCCCGTTTCGAGAATTTGTGCGGCCGTCGAGTGAGTCCAACCATAATAAATGAGAAAGAATATTTTACTGGTGATCATAAAACCAGACATTGGTAGCACTGATTCATTTTCTTGTTTATTTTAGGTTAAGTATTGCGGTCGTGAGCCATCATCAGCACCAGCGGCTGGTGTAGCTCAACATCATCAACGCGAGGCGCTAGAAGTTATCGTCAAACCTTTTATCATGAAGTAAATTAAATAACTGTAAATATTATAATAAACCATGAATTTTTTTAACGTTTCACTCTTTCTGATTGTCCAGCCTTTGGTGCTCGTTTTTTACGAGAGTCCTCAGCTCGTCCTGCAACAGAAAACGAGAAATCTCCAGTTCTTTAAGTCTCAAGCCCTGAGGGTTCAGTTGTCCAAGAATTTTGTTGGCCTCTGGAGGTTCTTTTTCAGAAAAAAAAAAACACCTTTTGAGGTTAAAAAAAACTGAGAGCAGATTTACTTACCCCCCATCCAAGTTTGTCTGCCAACAATTCACATCCAGCGTCGCAGTCCCCAACCCAAGCGACGTCCCGCCCCAATTCCGAGCTCTTCGGATCGAATACAAATCCTTGCCGCAGACCAAATAGCCTCGACAGCCTGTCCTGCAGTCCCACTTTCTCCCGATTGATGAGGAGTCTTGGACAGGTAGAAGACACCCTGGGAAGCAAATCATCAGCAGGATAAAACGGCTCCGAGCCAGTGGAGACCCGCTGACAATTGCTGAAGTCAGGCCACATCAGCAAGCAAGCTGATGCCAGCTGATGCAGCTGATGAGCCGGGCAAGTGGCAGTGGCATTGAAAAAAAAATTGAATTGCAATGACTCCAATGAATCAGTACCTATCGATCAATGAGGCAAACGGTTGGACAACCAAACTGGAGCCCATGATAATAAGGAGATCAGCTTGTGGAAAGTCTCGGTCAATTAATGTGTGGAATCTCTCCGGCAGCATTTCTCCAAAAAACACAATGTCCGGCTTCACCACTCCCTCTAGACACTCCTCACATTTTGGAATGAGTCCCTCCTGAATTTTCTCTGCAATAGCCCACAATTATCGGATTAATTAACCGAGAGATCAAGTCCCACTGTCAGCAAACAATTGGACATCTCCAGTGGATTGATAAACAAATTCAGGAATTACCTTTCATCCAGGGGAGGTCATAAGGTCGCCTGCACTTGAGACATCTCCCAGTGTGGAATGTTCCATGAGCTTCAACTAATTTATCACCAGGTAGTCCAGCCACCCTCTCCAATGTGTCCACATTCTGCGTGTAATGCCGGAGGAGTAATCCCTTCTCCCACAGTAATCTCACGAAATAATGGCTGGTAGTGGGCTTGAAGCCCTCAGGAAGCAGCTCCTTCGCCAGGACGAAGAAGGGCTCGGGATTCTCAGTAAAATAATCAATCTGGAAGATCGCCTGAGGATGCGGCAGATTGTACTTCTCCAAATTGTCGTACAGCCCACTCGAGGGGGAACGAAAATCTGGGATTCCTGCAGCTAAAATTGAATGCAATTGACGACGAGGTCGTCGATAATAATAGTTCCACGCTGTCGATGCCTATTGAGTAGAAACTGCCGTGAGTATTAACATTAACTTCAATCGTTGCATGTCCTCCAGGAGGAGCCAGCAAATTTGGGGGCCTAGATATTTATCTGGACACTTTTCTACTGAAAATCCTAAACATAATTTTTCTGAATGTCTTTCCACGGCAACTGTGCGACGCAAAATAGACCAGAGACGTTAAAAAAATAAAGATTAAATTCAATGCCACGAATTCCTCAGTCCTCCTCATCAACAGATTTACGAGCCATTTCCAATTATCTAAAATTACTCGTCAGCTCAATTTCATTATCCAAACAACAGCTAAAATTGCCCCTCTATTTCCTTTGGACTCACACGTGGAAATTCCCGCTCCAGCCATTGTGATGATTTTCTTGCAGCCGGCCTCCTTGATGTACTCCACGACTCCATCGATCGTCAGGTCGCTCAGTATCCTCTTATTTTCCCTCTGTCCCTCCTCCGGGGTGTCGTAAAGCCTGAGCTTCTGAGCCAAGTACTTTCGTATTTTCTCCATCGAGGAATCATCATCATCGCCGTCAGCCGATGGGCCCGCTCTCTCACTCTCTCGTTCCTCTAATGAATATTTATGAGCATTTGATAGTCTCCAACGTAAATGAAGAAGTTTTCTTACGACTCGATTAAATCTGGTCATACCGCGATTGAAAAAGATATTAAAAAATTGAGATAAAAAAATTTGACGTGGAATTAATAAAATTCCTCGGGATCAACAATCCCTCGGAACTCCAGCCTATGATTTTTGGACATAACCTACAAAATGACGAGTCATATTTCGTAGGAACGACGGGGGGAAAATGAAGGAAAATGTGGAGTGTGCAATTACCCGGGGATTTTTTCTCCTTCTCCTCGGATTTATCCATCTTGGGGAGGTCTCAGATCAGCTACCAACACTTTTCCACGAGTTTTGAACAATGAGACGTCACAGCCGTTGTCATTGAAGCTCCACATGTCACTGTTGGTTATCGGAGATGACTCTAGAGATCAATTCCACTATTTTCACTGCTTTTTTTTTGAGCATTTTCTTTATGATAATCCTCGTTCCAGAGGTTGTGGCACTGCCTGGAGTTCAGTCGAGAGAGAATTAGACCTTCAGATATGTCAGCAGTAGAACAATTCCAGGTCCATTGTCTTCAGTGGGAAATCACCAACTTGGCAATGGAGACTTGGAGACAATGGAAAACTTGAACTGTTGCCCTTCGAGGGTAAAAAAAATTCCCGAGACTCGAGTGCTCGGTTTATGGGAAAACAATTGCAGTGAAAATACGACAAATGTACGCTCATTATTGTATTGAGGGGCAAATTATTCTAGATTTATGTCAATTGTTCAGTTGTAAGTATTTGGAGACGAGTTGTGATCTTTAATTAATCAATTTTGGTAAAAATCAAGGCTTCGAGGGGTTACTAGACGTTCTTGACCGGTCAATAATCATTGGAGGATCTCATGGAAGACTAGAGAACACTTGGGAATGATGAAATCTCTTTTTGTTCACTTTTGGAATAACAAGTAGTGATTTTAGGAGGAAATGTTTATCTTCTGATGCAAATTTCTCTCGGCTTGAGTGATTTTTTATGATCTTCACTGAAATTTTACGAGTCATTCCTGAGATAGGCCAGCTCAACAATGATTACAACAATTATCAATTTCTATTTCTGTTTTTTTTTTCATCGTTACTCCAGGCGAATCAAGTTTTTCCATTATTTTTTTTTTCAGGGGAAAAACAGCTGATTCCAGAGTAGTTCAATATCTGGGTAAAAATGGGCTCCAATAATTATCAATTTAGGATATCCAGAGAATTATTCAATCCCCCAGAAAATCTTCACTAATTTCTCGCTCCAAATCACTCGTTATCAGGAGTATTCAATGTCTGATTACATCAGAATAAATTAAAAATTGAAATTCCCATTTTTTTTTTCGCAGTTTGTCCCAGAAAATGTGACTAAACGATTGCAAAACATGGAAAATTGCTAGTAATCACTTGAGAATATTTTTAGGTCGTTATTAAAATTAATTAAACCAATTGTCTGGACTACAGAAAATTTCCCACGAGAGGATATTTTCCCATTTTCACAGTGAAATAATTTTTTTCCTGAAATTATTGAATTTTAAGAGCAAAGTGAAAGTCAATAATCATCGAAGAATTTCAGGTTTTGTTCGAGATAATTCTCTGGGTACCAGAGTAGTTTACGAGTTTTCGCAGGTGTTTATTATCGTGTACACGCGCGTCGTAGTCCCCATCCTACGGTGCTCCCCCTCCCCGCCGGCAGCCCCACTTCATCGGAGAAAAAGTGCCTAGTTTGGGGCGGCAAGCGCTCACGGGGTATAAGAACCTGACGGGGCGTCTCTCAATGCTAGTTCAAGTCAACCAGCACTCGGCAAATACCAGTCTGCTCAGTGATTTCACTTGTTTACTTCAATTACCGACAATTACTTTATTTCGCGGGGACAGGTGAGGGGACTTGTGATTGGGTTAAGTTCAATTCTAGTCCAGCTGGTTATTCATTCTTGTCATCAAAGTGATCTTCAGGATTTCAGAATGGAGGCCCACGAACCCAATTCCCCAACTCGATGCACGTGGACGCGGAATGGAGCCAATTCTCCGCACATTAGACGTGACGTGTAAGTTCAATGACTGTAATTGGGGAATTATTTTTTGGGGAGGGCCTGGGGTGATCATCTGTCTCGATGAGTGACTGATAATTGGAGTGAAAGGAGCCTTGACGTCTGTACACTGAGCACTTTCTTCCCTCTAGCCCCAATATTTATTTACTCGAGTTATATTGATAAACAAAGCTTTGGGGATCTCCAGGGATTGCCTGAGTTTCAGACTGAGGAACAATTATTTTTAATAGATTATTTATTCTCTCCAGGGGAATATTCACTTAGACTAACTAATAATTCTCCAAACGAGTCTCTCAATTATATCGCTTGACGATAATAACATTTGTCACAACGTGCAATGAACCTTCTCAATAACAACTAAAATTAAACAATCAGAGAGAAAACATGAAATTAACACTAAATAAATCATTACTGGACAAGTTCACTCAAGATCACGTGACATGATCCTCTAGAGCCAAATGATTATCCTCGTTGAAACCCGACCAGAATTCCCTGGAGATGATTCCGTCGAGGACAGTTGACGCCGGAGTGAACGAATATTTCCCCAAAAATAATTGTTCTCAGTACTACCGATGATTATTCATTAAAATTTGCTCGCATGACTTGCGGAGGCAACTCAGGGAGATGATTTTTCATTCAGAGGCCAGTGAAATCTTGAAATTTGTCTGCTTAAAAAATTGTTATTAAAATATTCACGACCTAATCTTCTATTATTTTGATCTTGGAATGGCGTTCTTGAATTCTAGTTTTCATTGAAAAATAATCACTTGCACACGACAATGAGGTAACTGAAAATAAAACTTGCCAATTGCTTTGGATAACGTGGTCGGCTTGCCTCGAGAATACTGCCATATAAACCATTCCATTATCATAAATAGAATTTCATCCGCTAAAGGAATAACCAGTGGAAAATCATTCATGGACACACCAAGGACGTTCCCCTGGTGGATTTGTTATTCAAGTATTTATTGCTAATGATGTCCTATTGTGGCTCAAGCTCAATAAATTTTATTTTCACTTCCCAAGGGGTGACTGTTTTTCCTCGGTTTTTGGATTCTCCAATTTTTATGCTCATCTTCTGGATCTCGGAGGCGAATGTCCGGATTAATCCGCAGCTTCTGATTGTCAGGGATTCACTTGAGGACATCCACAATCAATAATAATAAATAAAAATGAGTAAATAAATAAAATTTGGTATTATCGACGATGGAAATGATGGGAAAGTCTCTCGCTGTCGCTTTGTTTGCAATTTTTCTTGTCAACAAAAGAATTTTTAATTTTTTTGTGACAGGAGGGGAAGTATTTTGGATGTTTGCGTCATATTAAGGTTAATTATCCCGCAGTTGTCACGAGAACGTCACGGAATGACTTTAAATTTTGTGGAAATGAGAAGGTAATTCTCGTGTCAGTCTAATGACCTATTAATGGTCTAAGGACTAAAAAGTGAGATAACAATCGGTTTAAGACGGGATCTAAACAATTTCTAACGAACTACGAGCAACGGAAAAGCCCTTGGAATTTTTTAAAGAAAATGTTTGCCCTTTTTTTTCTGTTTTATCGTTCATATATCTTCTCCAGACTATCACAATCTCCAAAAAGATTTTCTGATGTTTCTGGTGAGGACTCGGGAGGAGACCTGCCCGAATTGGCCGGCTCGTTGTTCCGGAAATTGTGACCTGAGATGACTCTCCATGCTCTGAACGCCGAGCAGAAGTTCACGACGACAAACCACAAGCAATGATCGAAAATAGCCGGCGTACAGCTCGAGAAAATGCGAAGAGGCTTCACTTACGGCTTCGCTAAACCTGAAGTTTAGATTAAAGCGTTCAAAAGGAGTTAAAAAATCGGAAAACAATTCTGTAGGAATTTCTTAAACGTCTGGTGACGCTAAAAATTTAATAATCTCCCAAAAACAATTCGGGACACGTCAGATGGCGGTCGAAGGACCGTCCGTGGCTCGTCAAATTACCGTTCCAGGATCGTCCGCGTACTGT
>JAPYZM010003460.1:0-11185 GCA_030522845.1 Psyttalia concolor
AAAGTCGCAATTCCCTCCCGCGTAGCGGGAGGGAAGTGAGTACTTTGCTCCCGCCGGGGAGAAAAAATATTGTTCGTAACACGTGAAAAAAGTGGTTTTGGACTCGTGGGACTATATCACTCGCCTTCGGTTCGTGATATAAACCTCCCACTCGCCAAAAACCATTTTTTTTCACTTGTTACGAAATATACTATTTCGTCCTAAACTGAGGAATCTTACTCTTTTTTTATCTTTCCTTTCATGGGGCAAATATTGACAAGAAAATATCTTGCTATAGAGAAGAAACCTTTTGTCAAGAAAATTTATATGTGTACAAAAAAATAGGGACTAAGAGGGAGTACAAGCAAAAAAAAACATATCTCGAACCGCCTCTAGTATTTAGATTTATTTGGTCCTGATGTATGTATGAGTCCCCCTCAAATTCTCCCATTTTTCCTTCCCTCCCACGCCCCTTATAGGATGCGTCATCACATAAATTGTTGCAAAGCAGAATAAACAACACGGAAGTGCCCAACTCTAGTATTTTTTGCTTCAGAATATCTTAGATTTTACAATGCAACATTTCGAATATATCAATCCAACCGGACTTAGTTTAAGGAAGGACATTCTTGTTATAAATAAATTAGCTTTGGCTTCGGAATTATTATAAAATATCTTGGAGAAAGTTCTTCTTTTCTCCCTGCAAGATCATAATTTCTGGTAAATTTCAGAATCGTCAGTTGCTTGATACAAGTAAAGACATTCGTCTTCTAAAATATTTACATTCTCTCAATATAAGTTGCATTCATGGCTGCTGTTCTGAAAATTAGTGACGTAATAAATAAGATTTTGAAATCTACCCAGCAATAAAAAATAATATTGAAATCCTCTGCGTGGCATCACTTTTCAAGCCACGCAACGAGAGAAGTAATCCGAAAAACACGAATAAAAACTTTTGAACGATGATTCATGGAGGAAACCGAAAATAAAAGGTATCGGTTGTATACATTTGCGAATGTTAAAGAAGTGAAGGTAAATCTCAGCGAAATATTTGGCCTCCTATCGCGTGAGGTTGAGAGAATGAAAAAAAAAAACAGCGTCGGGAAACAAAAAACGAGGAGAAATCTTATCCTTGTTAATGTCGCTCATCTTTCGCGCGTGGTATGCATGCGTTGAATTCGAGAGCCAAATGATATAAACCTAACCGGCATTATTTGCTCCCCATACCGATCCGCTACCTTATTCTTTACATCGACTGGCCGTCCTGGAGGTTGAGGAGATGAAACAGGAAAGGGTGGGTGAGGAGCAAAGAAAACTAAAAAAAATGGGGGGGCAAGGGGAGAAGGAACTTGGCATGATTCACGCGATTTCAATTCAACTGTTTTTGCGAGCACACCTGCACTGACAGTCCGTAAAATCTTTCGCGCGATACCACATAGCGTCAAGAGCGCGTTGACTCGCCTGACGCGAATGATTGAACGGAGAGCTGTGGTAATTTAATTTTCACATTTCTTATTATCCGAATTATCTGCCCTCACGCAATTTTCAATTCTCAGCAAAAACATCGAAATGAAAATTGGGATAATTTCGGGAACTTCTGAGATGTAATCTTACGTGAAGTTTTTTTTTTCTTATTTATTCAATTAGACAGCATTTCGTTCAATATTCAATTGACAAATTTTTTCAATATTCATTTCTAAAAATTTGTATTTAAAATTCCATTCCCCGGAGTTTTTAGTGAAAAATTTAATTTCCCTGAAATGTTAAGGAATTGAAAGGAAATTAAATTTGTGAATTTGATGTATTTCTCTAGCAGTAGATGCAATAGTTCAGAAAAATATATTCGCGCTTTAAAATTGTTCTAATAATCGTCAATAATGGCCAAGAATTTAAGGGATTTAAATATAATGATAAACCTTGAGAAAAGAATATTTTCTGAGTGTTCCATCGTTTCGAAGACCCACAATAAATTAATATTAAGTAATTCTGACCAACAAAAATTAATTTTCGTTACAATGTTTTCTGCTAAATTTCTATTAATGCATGAATACAAATTTCAACACTTCTCTCAATGTGACCGAGCGTCCTACTAAAACTGAAACCACCACAAGTACCACTCACCCCCAATCCCCGAAATCCTCCGATACATAACATAATTCCCCGATCCATTTTACCCTAATTCAAAATTCCAGTCACTTCTCGCGATCAGACGCGATCAAGCGCGAAGTGAGGTAGAACTATCCCAACTTGTTTGAAATAGATTTCGCATGTGCGAGAAACTTGGTATATAAGATGTGACGTAAAAACGACCCCAAATCGTTTTCTCCACTTCCACGAGCTCCCATTGACTCTCTGAGCACTATACGCTTCCCCTATAACCCACACGGTCATCGGAAATTCAAGTAACGCACACGTTTCACAGGCGCTCCTTCACCTATCGGCTACTTTCCAAACGACTATAGAGTTTGCTGGGCGTACAACTCAACCCTGTCTACCTCTGCATATATCATTTTTATCTCATTCTCATTCTCGTTGAGCTAAAAAATTAAATTGACCTTTTGCATGAGAATTTTTCGAGATTGGATTCCAGCCAATCATTTTATATGAACAACCCTCAATCGCCCCGAATGCATCCATCATTCAAATGAAAAATAAAATTGCTCGATTTTCCGAAAAATCATGGAAATTAGCATTTCACTGGGGGGGCCGAGGGGGAGAGGCAATCCAATAAGGGGAAAGAATCGTAAATTCTACTTGAGCAACCCCCCATTCCTCCGACTCAAAGTTGATGTGATGTCAGAATGCATCAACTCAATTCTTCTGAATGCCTGCACGTGAAAGAGCCCAACTAACTTAAGAATGCTATTCGACTTGAAATCACTACTAAATTCAAATCCACCAGATGAACTATTACATTTAAAATTAAAATTGTCGTGCTTTTTCTGAAATGAAGAATATATGTTATTAACTAAATGGCGATATCCGCTGAAAGTCGTGGCAACACGCGACCTCCATTTTACTATGGAGGATTTTTTACTCCGGAAGTCAATGGAAAATTAGACTTCCCTGATATTTATCGCAATCACTTTATTTGCACCGGACTATATCGACTCAGCATTTTTTCAATAGTATATTTCTCACCTAGGGAGGTAAAATAAAAGAGGCTTGCTCACGTGCAGAATTACCGCCTGAGCTGAAGGCGAGGGTGGTAAGCACGTGAGTAAGGCTCCTTTATTTAACTTTCCGTGGTGAAAACATGTTTTTTCCCCCCGGCGTAGGAGTAAAGTCACAATTCCCTCCCGCGCAGCGGAAGGGAAGTGTGTACTTTGCTCCCGCCGGGGAGAAAAATAATTTTTTCGATTTTTCGAAGATTCAGAGATTGGCCAACTGTTCAATTCAGCGTATGACATCATAAAACCCAATGCTGAATCTGAGAATTTATTTCATCTCAATTCTCAATAATTATGATTAAGTGGTGTGAGTTCTTCATCCCAATATTGTCAATATTTCTCGCTATTAGACCCAACAAAAAGTCTGATCTTTGATTTATCAAAAGTATTTATACGTGACCTTAAAAACCCCTAGCTGAAATCGATTTTCTCCACAAACGACCCATTGACTATCGTAAACTCTCCCCCCCTATAACCGACACGGTCATCTGAAATTCAAGTACCCGCACACGTTTTTCTCTCTCTCTCAAAGACTCCCTCAGCTATCGGCTACTTGCCTTACGACTAGAGTCGGCTGCGCGTACAACTTAACTCTATCTCCCTCTACCCATACAATTTTTTTATCTCATTCTCACTCTTCACCCACCTCTCACCCTCACACGCTTTGTAGCCCCATTGGAAGCGGTACCACAAGACCAGCGAAAGAGAGAGACTGCGGGATAACATTCATGCAGACCCCGGTGCAAAAAAATTTACGAACTCGATGCAATAAAGTTGCGCCCAGCCACCCGGGGAGTGAGTCCACATAACCCCCAGTACATTGTATAGATACGCACGTGTACTCTACACGCGGCATATCCTACCAATTTTTTTATTTTTTATTATTATCTTCAGATTCTCCTTCTTTCTGTTCTTTAACATTTTTCTTTACTGTATGGGTTCCCTTCGCGAAGCATTCCGTTACTTTAAACAGGATGGAACCCCAAACGAAATTTACCAGCGTCGATTATTATCCCGTCATATCGCTCTCTGCTCACCTCCTTCGCATTTCTGTGGAATCTCTCACGGCCCTCCAACCATTCCCCCAACATCTCTCTCACTCTCTCTCTCTCTCTCTCTCTTTCCCCGCACGTGCATACCCGCTCCTTTGATTTTTCATTTAATTTTTTTTCTTATCATTACTTTGTCTCTTAATATTTTTTCTCTCGCTCTATTTCACATCCTCCCTCTTGCCCACTCCATTTACTCGTTATTTCTCAACTCATACATCGCATCCAATGCGTGCGTTGTATACGACTCCGTCTCGTTCCCTCACTTTTCTCGGACGATTCTTATCACGGACTCTTCAGCGTTATATGTCTGAAGCTCTTCGTTGGAGCGGCAACCCAACACACACATACACACACACATAGGCGGGCTCACCCTGGAGGGAATGAAAAAAGAAACGAAAATGGAAGTAAAAAGAGAGGAGAAAAAAATAATAGTCTTGTTATGCTCATGAAAATATATTATTTTTTTCCTCTCTCTCTTTCTCTCTCATTGAGTTTGAAACGGGATTTTTCACATTGAAATGATGACAGGGAGATACCCCAGCATCACCTCTCAAATTTTCACACACACACACACACACACACACAGACCGCAAATTGATCCCCAGAATTAATAAATTTACCAGAGTCAATGAATTTTTAATGATCACGCTAATTTGCAGATTAACCGACACGCGTGGTTAGTCGACCGCGTTGTGTGGCATGTGGGTTACCTGAATGTGACACAATGCCCCAAAATCTTCTGACATATCCAGTAAAATCCACACACCATATATCATCCCAGCTGCAAGCTGATCGGAAAGCAATTTCCCCCTCCGATAAAAAAAAAGAACGTAAAAGAAAATAAAAAGAGAAAAAGATTGCTGCTTTGATTGAAAAATGAATTTCTCATTGCCCTTGCAAAATAAATATTATCAAGGCTTTATTGATATTTGAACCCGGTAGTTGTTGCGAGAATACTATATATTGATCCAGCATCGAAGGTTTTCTCGGAAATTTCAATTCGTATTATTTTACGGAGTGAAAAACAAGCAGGATGCCGAGCTTAATCCGACAGAAGTCATTTGACCGTTACTTTATGTGTTATTAGCCTTTCCCTTTTTTTTTAACTTCAACGCAGAGAAAAATCGGCAATAAAAATCACGATAAAATTAGCGTAATTCGCGGTAATTTTTTCCCCTTTAAAAAGCCCCCTTGAAAATTACAACTGGTTGTCGAGGTAATAATTCTTGGCACGAGAGATCCACAAATATGTAATTTTTAAACATCGAGTAATCGTGTGGCATTCCCGGCATTCAAGAAAAATTACCCAATCGCACAGTAAAATTAATTATCTTTAACAAATGTTGTGCACCCATCTAGGCAATCTTTAGTGACGGGTAAACAAATTTTACGGTGAAGTTGGGGAATTTTTCACGGAAAACTAGATAACTTTTATTAAACAGTCGACAAAAATTATACTTACATGTAGAAAACTTTTATTAAGGAGTCAAGAAATTTTACTAACCGGTTGGATACTTTTTATGGTACCCCTCGATAACTTCTAGTCAGAAGTCAACAGAATTTACTAAATCGGTACGGTAATTTTCCTCCGAACGGCCCAAATATATACTGCACGATTATATAACGGAACAATAATTTCTACTGAATTTTTCTCTCCGTACCAGTCGCAAAATTATTATCCACATTTGGGTCAAATGATCGGAAATTACATCTAAAATTATTCATTGAGTGAACTGACCTTAAAAATACTGTGTCAGTAATCACGTCCAATTTATTTTGCAATTATTTTTGTACTGAGTAATCCACCCATTTTTATTTTCATTTACTAACTCAGTTCCGATTTAAGTATCGGTAGTACTGAATATAGATTCAACGTCTAATCAAAGAAATAAAATTGCTGAATATATTTTGTTTTCAACAATCTTTAAACATTTAATTAACTAACTCTGATGAATTTTATATTTTTTATATTTTTTGATATTCAAAAAAAACATTGCGATTTCAATTCCCCTTTCTCCATTCCCGGTAGGGAAAGCCCACACTGACGATGGAAACAAGGCTGGAATATCAAGCCTTGATAGAACAAGACTTAGGTCCATCGACAAATCATTGACTGATTCAAATATGATGAGCAATATCTCATCGGGCTTGTTCTATCATGTTTCAAACTTGATTCATTGAACGAGATGAAGAAGCACGATAAGCCGCTTCGATCTCCACTTCGCGTCGAGTGACTGACGTGCTGTTTCGGCACATTGAGATGAAAAATATTGTTCCTAACTCGTGAAAAACGTGGTTTTTGACTCGTGGGATTATATCCCTCGCCTTCGGCTCGTGATGTAAACCTCCCACTAGCCCAAAACCATTTTTTTTCACTTGTTACGAAATATACTATTTCATCACGCTGTGTCGGAAAAGTAACTTTTCGGCGACTCTCCGCTTCGCGTCGAGTGACTGAAAAGCGCTTTTTCGACACATTAAGATGAAAAATATTGTTCGTAACACGTGAAAAAAGTGGTTTTTGACTCGGGGGATTATATAAACCTCCCACTCGCCAAAAACCATTTTTTTTCACTTGTTACGAAATATACTATTCTGTCACTGCTGCTACGTTCAGCCCGTGTCAAAAAATGGCATAGTTCGCCACTCCCTGAACGTAATATCACTAACAAAAAATATAGTTCGGATACATGTGCGACGGGGTGTTTCAACTTGTGCGATTGGCAGCGCTCGGCGTCGCCTCGCGCCGCCAACTTCACACTCGTTACCACCCCGTCGCACTTGTATCGAAATATACTATTTTGTTTTTCAAAAATTACTCATAAATGTTAACATTAAATTTTAATTCCCTAATCAATACACGATTAATCAAGTTGAAATGATTTAACAAATTGTTTTGTTCTCCCAAAAATAGGGAAACCGACCATTATGCGTAGAAAACCTCGTCTCCACGTGAAGAATCCATTGTCTCTTAATTTGCAATTTAAGTTGAACCTAAATATTGTAAAACGCTCACAGCTAATTTCTGTTTCAATTAGTTTTTCTTACTCAATAAATGAGTAAATCTTTATTTTGTTGGTCCAGCAAGAATCAGGATTTACAAACATCCTTAGACGAGATGTGGATTACAACGCTGACCCAGTCATGACACTCAAGGTTGGATCGAGACTCGACACTCAAGGCTCGCCCAACGGTAGGATCTCCAGCCTTGGAAACATTGATTTTTCAATGTTCGTTCAAGCTTGATCCAATCTTGGATGTCGAGGCTCGACCAGTCGTTATCAATCCCGGACCAAACCCGATCCAACCTTGTTTCCATCGTTCATTCCTCCCTGAGATTCAATGATACACCACAAGTACTGGCGCCCGAAATTTATCGATTCAATCAAAATTACCCAATTTTTATCAAATATCAGGCTTTTTTCTCGGCCCACCAGATATTTTCGGTCGAATGCGGCCTCATAATCCCTCACGTCGAAAATACTTTTGAGTATCTTGTTGTGAAAATTACGGCTTATCGTGCTAGCCCAGTAATTTTCTCCCCATTTTGGCCTCTTGCGAGCACCTCAACAAAGGGCTCAACAAAATGTAAATAACTACAAGCTCGGCGGCCCCCTAAGACTTGAAAATCACAACTGGATCCCGAGCAATCCCACGAGAAATGAAAAAAAAAACCATTCCAATTCCAGTTTCTTCATTCGCTGATAAAATGCAAAATTATTTCCACTACATCGTGCTGGATAACCATCGGAATTTTAAATATCTCATCTTCAAGAAATTAAATAAGACGACAGTCAGCCCACCCCCTCCAGCCCCCCCCCCGCAACCCCACGGGAATACCGCGAAATGAGAATAAATTGAAGAATAAACAAAGAGAGAAAAGTCCACAACGAAAATCGAATGAGGGTGTGGAGGGTGAGTGTAAAAAAAATTGCATCTTGTTTTATATTCGCGGCTTGTTTATCACCCAAGCGTGAATTGTGTATATTTATTTGGCAGTCAGTACGTGGCGCGCTTCCGAAACAACTGCCATTACTTACCAGTGCGCCACGCCGTGAGGCGCGCACTCACGGCTATTCCCTGGATCGGTATGTCCCGTCTCTCCTACCCCCTCCCACTCACCCCAATACGCTCTTTTCGTACAATGCACTTAGTGCGAAAAATTCAAGAACAGCAGGTCCACTTGGACGTAAGAAAATTATGTCTCATGCATGAGTAAATTTCGTTGAACAAGCCGAGTGTCAGTTGTATCATTAAATAATTCCGGAGTGTCCGTTAAAATTCAAAAAAAAAAAGAAAATAAAAAAAAATCAACTCAACACAAAAGAGTGGAGCTGATAGTGGAGTCGATAAAAAATTCTGTGCCTCGCATCCGTGAAATCCCCCACGTCAATAATCGTATCAGAAGACTGAACATTGAATTTCCGTTCAATTTTTACTCTATTTCTGTCTCTCGGCAAACCGAAAAAAAAAGATGAAAAATTCCGCGGATGAAAATAGTGAAAGGAAAAAAAAAACATTTGTAGACTATTCGACAGGCATATTTCAGAAGGCGCTACACGTACGCACCCACCGATGGAGTCACGTAAGGTCTAAACCCGAGAGCGTCAGACAGGGTTACTCCACGATTTTGGCTTGCATCTGTACACACACGCGCTTGTACACTGAGTGTGTCACCCCTTTTGCCACACGTCTGTCGTTTGGACCACAACGAAATACGTGAACATTTTCGTCAATAATGGAGGGAAGGGGAGAAGAGAGAGAATTCGCCAGTGTCTTGGGCTATTTGACAAGACAATTCCCGGGGGATGCGTGCCCTCGAAAAACTTCATCCTTGAAAAGCCATGATGGGGTGACAATTGAAGACGACATTTCATCAAATATTTGTCCTATCACGAGGAAGAATTTTAAATTGAGAATAATTATGCCCGGTTTAGAAATCAATCAATTCATCTGCAGGATTTTTAACGAGAGCAAGGGTGAAATCCGCAAAATGTAGCACAAGGGTTGGTATTTAAGAAATTACTTCGCAAGGTTTTAACCGTCCGGGAAGAATTACTAATATTCCGGAAACCAGTGAGGAGAAGGTGACGATTGCAAAAGCGTAAAATTTAGGTTCTTTGCCACTGGCTAAATCCCAGAAAATCAGACAAACAATTTAAAATATTAAGAAAAAAAATATTTCACAAGAAATAGACCATGATTTCTAAGGATTGATTTCTAATTTTGAGGGTAATACGAGCTAGTGTGCAAAATTTATGAAAATTGAGACATTAACTCACATAAAAATCAATCAAAAAAAATCAATTCCTCTAAATTAACTCTTCTCCTGTAAATTATAACTAGAATTCCTCAAGTCACATTGAAAATAAGATTTTTTCGTAATAACCCAATTAAACTTATTATTCATGACTCAGTCTGGTAATTCAATTCACCGACAGCGTTTATTCAAAACGACTCAAGCCCCCAATCTGTCCCCCATATCCCGTTGGCATTCTCAGATCATAATAAATTTCGAAAACGAAAGAATTCTCGGTGAATATATAGTAACACCTCCCCACCTCCATTTTTTTTTTTAATTTAGTGAACTTTTACATTTTTTCAGGTAAATTCTAGATCTAAAACCCCCGTTTGTCGAAAAAGATGAATTCAGGGGCTGTGGACTTTGAAATATCACTTACCTCACCATCCTTTGCGTGACCCGGGACTAACGAACGTAGACGTGGTGATGTCTGATCTCGAAGACAACACATGTCGGCACAGACACAACCAAGAAACACTACAAAGATGATACTAAAAATGATCTCCATGATTCCCCCAACGGGCCACCCATCCAACGCCTGCGACCCTCCAGTGGGTAAAACTTTATTTTCTTCATTTTCAAACAAAAATAAAAGTTGTTCCAAATGGGTCACACTATCAGAAAGAAATCATAGAGATCACCCTGATGAGGAGGGTACACTGGATTTCCACCATGAGCACTTAATTTTAAAACCGAAACACAAAATAAAAAAATGAATTTTACGGTCACTGATCGTCGCACAAATCACAAATCCCGAAAAGTTAACCTTCCCGTCGCTCGTTCCACCCGAAACTGAGCCAGAAACTGTTGAAATCCGGGTAATGGTATTCATATACAAAAGTAAACACCTCTGACGGCCTTTGTTTTGATTTTCTTTCGATCGATACCTCAGTTCAATGTAAACACCCATTGTTCCGATATTCTAATCATTTTCCGACGAAAGTTAAATTATAATAAAACCCGGGATGAAAATTTTAATATATATATTTCCGGCCTGTCGTTATGGGGTTTTTTAACTCGCGTGGTTGACCGCCTCACTAAACTCCATGCGAGTAACAAATCCCCGGAAAAAAAATCCCCGGAAAGTACATCCCCTGAAAAAAAAATCGCCTCTTGCCATTTTCGATTAAAAAAAAATGTGATAACGCATAGGCGGCCTCTTGTGACCCTTGTAATAGCTCGTAAGCGGCCCCTTTTCTGACCCTTGTGATAACGCATAGACGGCCCCTTGTAATCCTTATGACACCTTTGTTTTTACCCTTATGTGGTGAGTTAGTTTTGCCAAGACAATATACGTTGTCTTTCTGGAATTTTTTTTCCGGGGATTTTTTTTCATGGATTCGGACTAACCCCCGGGCGAGGAAAAGTGGAAAGCAGTACGGGAAAATTTATTTTTCATCACGCTGTGTAGAAAAAGTAACTTTTCCGAGACATTGACATGAGAAATTTTGTTCGTAACGTGTGAAAAAATAGTATATTTCGTAACAAGTGAAAAAAATAGTTTTTGGTGAGTGGGAGGTTTATATCACGAGCCAAAAGCGAGTGATATAATCCCACGAGTCAAAAACCACTTTTTTCACGTGTTGCGAACAATATTTTTCATCTCAATGTGTCGGAAAAGCACTCTTCAGTCACTCGACACGAAGCAGAGAGTGCTTGAAAAGTTACTTTTCCGACACAGC
>JAPYZM010003461.1:0-19934 GCA_030522845.1 Psyttalia concolor
TCCGCTTCCCGTCGAGTGACTGAAAAGTTACTTTTCCGAGACAGCGTGCTGCAAAATTATGTTCCCAACTCGTGAAAAAAGTGTTTTTTGACTCGTGGAATTATATCCCTCGCCTTCGGCTCGTGATATAAACCTCCCCCTCGCCAAAAGCCATTTTCTTCACTTGTTACGAAATATACTAATTTCGCACTCATTGCAAAACGTTATTGCCCCTGCGAATCCCCCATCACTTTCGTCCTCAGAATCTCGCTTTATCGTTTCAAAAACCTCTTCAACTGCCACCAGTCCATGCCAAAACCGCTCTCCAACGACCCCCTCCCCGACGAACCGTGTTAGGTCCAGGTCTCACTCCCCCCCCGGCGAAACCGCACGAACGAGCGAGAAGGGTTGTCGCTTCCCTCACCTCCCGGCAGCTGTCGCCGGCGTCGATCTCACCCTCCGACCACCCGGGCCTACCGGTTCCCCTCCCCCACGAGAGCGAGCGAGAGCGCCAGCACTGACGCCGGCCACCAGAGAGAAATGGAAAACCCCCAAGCGACGCTCAACGTCGGGACGCTCGAAACGCGCGCACACCTCAGTTACCAACAGACCGCGCGACCGTTCACACTGAGCGTCACATTGTGTTTGGATTCGCCGATAAAACAGTGGAGGACATTTCCTCCACACGATTTACCCCGTACACCCTAGAACCTTCACAGAAGCCTCTCCAAAAAAGGAGTAAAGACCGACTCTATTACTCATTTCCCCCAAAATTTCGTTGAAAAAGTCGTTTCCCAAGTGCATCAACGTCCCCAGCATCAACTCTGAAAAGCAAAAAAAAAAATTACAAAAATCTAAAATGAAACTAACAAATAAAATCAAATAAACTAAAGTTTTTCACTCGCGTGGGCAGTTTGAGATCGACGAACCGTCCTTCCAACACCCGCGTCCATTCGCCCTGTGGTTCTCGGTCTGTCGTGTCTTCTCGTGTACGTCCGCAAAACTCGAAGCCGGCGAGGTTGGCCCGAGGGAAGCGGTCAGTCACGTAGCAGCGCTCGAGCCGCTAGGAACAAAGGAAAACGGGAGGAGAGAAATAACGTTGACGTGTTTTCACAAACCAAGGACTGAACCGCAACCTAAGCTCCCTAGTTTCTCTATTAAATTTGGTAAAATCAGCAGTTAATGCTCTGCAATCCTAGTTTTTTCTGTTTCGCTCCACTGGAAAAAAACAATTATTAATTATTCATTACAAATGATAACTCAACTAGTGCGTGTGACTGTGAATTAACGCGAAATAGAGAGACACAGAGAGTGAGAGAGGGACAATCGGTGGATGAGTTTTTTTCGGAATTTACGAGCCGCTTTTTGTTCTTGTCGAGTCTCGTCGAAAACAAAGGAGTCGAGATCGTTGAGGCTCTCGTGTCTGTGTTTATTATCGTGTGTTTATCGATCGATCGGGAGGTGATTAGGAAGAAGAAGTGACTTTGGCCGGTGAATTCAGTCGGTTTTTGTCGCTGGGGAGAGACGCCGGTTCCTAACCTAGAAGGGACTCTTGGTGACGCCACAGGCAGGACGCGAGGATTTTTTTTTGAAGATTATTGGATTTTTAAGGGAGAGACTGAGTACAAAAAAAGTGGGGAAAGGTGTGAGCATTGTTCACGGGGTTGTTCAGTTGTTTTTTTTAATTTTTTTGGTGGACGAGAATCCTTCCCGCGTTCCTCCTTTGTGTGATATGTGCCACGCTGGAAACGGCGTTTGAAGGAGGATTTTTCCGAGCGCCTGCGGATTATTCTCGTCTTACGGTGAGTTTATCATTTTGTTTTTATTTGCATGGGTTTTTGAAAGTTTTTGGCAAAACACGTGCCCCTTTTTTGTGCCACCGTTGGAGGGCATTATCGGGAAATGGATTGAGGGGGATTGACCGTTGGGTTTGAATCCTCGGGGTCGCGGGTACGCAGAATTTTACGCGAGAGTGCGGAATCAATAATAGAGACAGCCAGTTCGAGGAGAATTGCTGATACGGATTTTGGGAGTCGGTGGAGAGCGAGGAAGGAAGGATCGGTTGGTTTTTGGAGAAGTTTCCGACAGATAGTGCTAGGAATCCAGTGAGAAAAACGCAGAAATCGCGGGGAATTCCCGGGTATCGAGATTTTTTTTTCGCGCTTCGATTGATTGGAAGTGGTCAGGAATTATACGGATGGTGGAGCGCGAATTTTTGAGGTTTTGGAGATCCATATAAAATTTCGTGTGCATCACAAGCCGATCAACCGCGATCCCAACCTTATTTTGCTCGTGTGAAAAAGCACGTACTTAGGTTTGTAATTCGAATGACCAGAAGTGCTTTAGAAAAATGAGAATTATGGAAATATTTTCTAGTTTCGGGGGCTAGTTGAAGGAAATATCGTCCAAGTTTACTGCGGTTCTCTATTGTTTCGTGAGTGACGAAACAAAAATTAGGCGTTTTTTTTTTCGGATTCAGTGACGAAAAAAATGTCGTAAAAGTACCAGTATTGACTTCACCTCGGGTTATGAAGTCACATTGACGAGGAAATCTTTTTCTCGCTTTATTATATAATGTCTTATTTCAGTGATCTATCGTAAATTCCCCGGAATCCGAGGAAAACATGAAAACAATGGAATTAGTTCGGACATTTTGAATGAAAAAGTATTTGTATTTACTTTTGGGTTGGCCAGAGGTGCTCTAAAATAACAACAATTATGAGGGCAATTTCTTTGAGGTTGTGGAGTTGAACAAAGAAACTGAATTTTCGGTTTGCTGCGGTTTCCTAATCTCTTACCAGTGGGGAATCTGAAATCGAGTGATTCTTTAAAGTCTCTTATCGCCCTCGATGGGAATTATAAATGTAGTTCTTCAGAGAATAATTTTATTTATTGTCTCATGATATAATATGCGCCTTCAAAGATTGCCTGTTATATATTCCCTACAAACAGTGAAAAAATAAATCTTAACTCTTGGAACTGAACGAGTAAACACAGAGGAAAGCGTTCAAAACTATTACAGGACAAACTCCAAAACAAAAAGCCTAGTTTGAAGTCAATTTGAAATAAAAGTCCATGACTCTTAGAGAGAGCGTGAAATTTCCGTACGAACTTTTTTTATTCAGAACAAACGGAGAAAATATTTCTCCAAAAATCCTGCCTTTTTCATCGCTTTCGGAAATATTCCATTCGTCAATTACTGGCAAAAGCAACAGCTGACGATTAATATTGATTTAATTTTCATAAATTCCAGTTTAGTAGACTTCGACATTCGTCGCCTTGAAAAACAGTGAAAGGTGTTTGTTACACAGAAACTGTCAACTCTATATTCCTCAAACTTCATTATAATTTTTTGATGAAGTTTCAAGACACAAGCTTAGTTAAATGTATGAAGTAGTTTCATAATGCCTGCGGTGAATCACTTTCGATTAATCAGTAAACCCTAAGGCATTAAAAATCGATCAAAAACGTGACTTCAAAATTTTTAGATACAATCTGGAGCAAAATCGTTTGATTTCCCTATTTTTTTTTAAATTTCCGGTTTAAAATGACTAATATTCTTCAAAGTAGAACCATATCGACCGCTACGAAGTACTGATAATATTATATTTTTATTTTATTATTATTTTTTTTTAGTTTCGGAAGATGCTGACATTTTTTTTGTAGGAAAAAAAAATTACTTTTAATATCAGTAACAGATCCCTCCTGTCAAAAGGTGTTGATGTCTTCTAAAAAAGCCGCATTTATCTCACAGATAAAATGATAAAAAAAAAATTCCCTCTAGTTTTGAAAAATATCAACAATTTTGCACAAAAAATTGCCTTAGAAATTTGAATGATCAATTGCCTTCTGTTATCCTTCAACTCAAGGTCTTTCAAGCTTTATTGGATTTTTTCTTTGAAGTTTGGTGTATCTCAAGTTTATTGAAATCTATGAAAATTTTATAACGTCTGCAGGGGAATCGATTTTTATGGATGTATATTTATGACAGATCCCATAAACCGTCAAAATTGAGGATAAAAGCCACCCTCGGCCAGACGTTCAATTTTAAACCTAATTGTAAAATTCTTAAAGTGCTGTAAAAAATTGGTCGATGGGGAGGAATTTTCAGGTCTCTTGTGGGCGTTAAAAGCTAAACTTTTATCTCTACTGAGGGAAATATTAAATTCACGTGTAATCTGAATATTTGCCTGAGGCAATTGGGGCTACAGTGAAGATTTAATTCCATTTCAGAGTAGAATTTTAGTTGGTAGAATCTTTGAAGATTAGTATCAAAGAAAACACAGGGGGAGTTTTTGTGCCCCCTCATTTTTACCGCAGAACAATCCCGATAGCTCTCATTTTCTGGAGCAATTGAAGCCTCTGATGTAAGGAGACCAATAAAGTCACTATTGAGCGAGGATAGAGCTCCTTCCAACCGACACCTCAAGGACGAGCAGCTGGCCCCTGGAAATGAAAATTAACCGACTCTTTTTTTTTTTTTTTTTTGCTCCCGCAAGCGCACCGAGTGCAGTGGGTCTTTGTTGGCGGAGTTAACCGACTGGAGAGAGAGTGCGAAATGAAACGAGAAAGAATTTTTCAGGGAAAAAGAAAGAGAGGGAAACGCAAAACCGGGACTCCAGAGTTCCGGCGAGGGGTTGGCCTGCCAGGACACGCAGGGTGTAAAACGGTTACAAATTCCCCAGTTTTTTTTGTCCTCATTGAGAGGAATAATGATACGACGAATGATAATGTTAATGTGGAGGGACTAATTGAGCGGTTTTGTGGCATTTCCAGTGGGATTTTATGAAATTTCGGCGTTGAAAAGTTTTTGTGTGGGACAGAAATCAATGGGAGCTGACCATTTTAATTGGAATCGAGGAAAATGAGAAAAATTCAAGTGAAGAGATTCTCGAATTGTCAATTTGATCTATAATTGGTATTCTATGAATATTTGGGATTAATTCTATTTAAAAGCTCTCTGACTTCATGGGCATTTTCAGCTGTACTGGAAACTCTCATTCCTCCATTGGCTCGAAAGTGAAATTCCAGTGACATTATTTTAATAACGGAGCTTTGTAAAAAATAGATTTTTCTATTTTTTAAAATTTTATTACTGAAGTATTTCGACGTTCGTTAACCAAAACTATAACCCCAGGTGGACTCACTACCCGCCACGTTTCTCATTAGCGAACATAGCAAATGAATATATTCACCGTGAATTACTTTTTCCACCCATCGGTGACCTTCATCGCACGCCCTTGAGTCCAATTTGAATGATAATTATTTTTATTCTTTTTGCCCGGGAGAAAGTTGCATTACGCAATCCCCACTGAGTCTTGGGTAATGATTTTCACGCTGAGTTGAGAATTTATTATTACGTTTACTATTGTTTCATCCACATTATTCATGCTTCCCTTACAAGAAGAAAAAATAAACTTGTTGTCTAATTATTTGAACACGCTTATCTGCCGAAGTGAGGGGAATTTTATCGTTATAATTTCATTTGAATTTCGAAAGGACGGTTTGAATTCAAAATCACACACGCCCTCATAGATTTTAACGAATGGCTTTCCCTCCTCTGCCTCTCGCTCTCCCTCTCTCACCACTTTATTTCTCTCATTCTGCTTCTCATGTCCCTGTAGACGAGAGATTTACGAGTCCAACTGGCTTGCCACGGGGTGGGGGAAGGGAGAATGGCCCCCTCTTGAGCTAAGCCAACCAATCGTTAGAGAACATGCCGAAACTAAAACGCAGACGCTTCCGTTCGTGTCTCTTTCTTTCGCTCGTCAAGGCCAGCAATCGAGTCTTTGCGCTTCTCAGTACATCATTTCAAAGACCATAACCCGACTCGGGCTGGAGGGCCTCCTCCAAGGTCACCAGTTGTGGGGAATGAGATATTTTTTCAGAGAATTTTTACTACGCGTTGGAAAGTTTTTGAAATTCTGGTGTTACCGTTTGATTAAGAATTTTTCATTCAATTTCTTGCAGAAGTTTTTCAATTTGTTAATACGTTTTCGAAATTTTCTGATAATTTAACCGAATTTCGTAATTAAATATTTAAAAGTTCAGGAAAAATCAGCGGGCACTGTCGCTTATTGAAATTTGCAGTTTATTGTCAAGTTTTAATTTGTTGAAAAAGTTTTTGGCTATTTTTATTTTATTTTTATATATTTGTTGACATTTTAAGGAATTTCGAAATTGGAAATATAAAAAAGCGACATGAAAACGTGAAAAACACATCATCAGAACGAAAATAATTAAAATAATAATAATAAGAAAGGAAAATCAAACGAGAAAAATAACTTACGTAGAAATGAATGATTCGTTCTATTGAAACGATTGGAATTTACCCAGGAATATTGTTCCAGTGGTTGAATTGAATTTCGAAGCTGGGAAAAAATCACGAATTAATTACTTTTCATTGAATTTGATGAGGGAATTGAACTGTAATTGTTAGAATCCACTTGAATTTCAGTGGTAATGCGCACAAATCCGACACTCACTATTAGCTTTTCGCCGACGCAAAATCTTCTTATCTTGCGCCGACAACAACGGTTTAGGATTTCAGCTCTTATCCTCGTTCCTCTGCTCTATTTTCCGATGAAGTGAAACTAAGGAGGGGAAATTCTGTCGTGAGGAACAATGGGAAATGTCGACATTCATTCTCATCCAAAAAAAAAAACGTAATTTCTAAGGAGCAAATAATTTTATCAGTAGGGTTTCATCAGGATAAATACCAACTGCGCTGAATAGTCCTCAAATCAATGTAATAATTAATTAAAAACAAAAAGTGTTCGATCTCGCCAAGCCTCGAAATAAGATCTTAAGATAATGCTCAGTTGCAAATTAGCCGAGCTCTCGCCTGCGTTGCTAGCCGAACTAAAGATCTCCACTTCCCAGAAAACCTCTCCAACGCCGTATGAGTAGTTAGTTTTGAAAATTGCTCAGCCAATGTTATCAAGCCTTTTGTTCCTCTCCAGTGCCCATTGGACGACTGGCAGTCCTGAGGCCTCACCAGGCCCTCTTTGTCCCCAGCTAATTCACGGCCCCAGTCGACTCTTTTCCCATAATTTTCCTCCACACCAAAAACTTTAATTAAAACTCTCACATTTGTTTCATTAAAAAAAGGACAAGTCAATTGGGCTGAACCTAGTAAATAAATAATTGAAGACGGTTCTATATCGCAAGCCTGCCTTAAAAATAAAACTCGAAAAATAAATGAGTGCCGAGGATTGAATTCCAAGCGCATGACGCACGATTTTTCGGAATTTGAAATAAAAATACCACGAGTGAGATTGAAACTATTAAAAAAAACCGCCCAGACTCCTGCTCGCGAATGGCAATTAATTTTTTTCGTAACTTCAGTCACGATAGCTGAGGGAGAATTCTCGCGAGTTCAAGGCCTGGAAAAGACGAACAATTGAAAATAAAATTGCAAGAATGAGGGGCGGGGGCGAAGGGATGAAAATGATAAGAGGGCAAGGGAATAAGAAAAATAGAGATACTCTCGTTTTCATTGGATCTTGGGATCAGCCTGGTCTTCCAGCGCGCGATTAACTCATGACCAGAATTTTATTTTCGTCGGGTGGGGGGTGATCCTACTGAACGCGCAGAAATTATATTATGTCTGATGTAACGCTGTATACCATTTAATTTCACTCTTTATTGGTTTTTTGCGGAGCGAGATGTGGTGGGGCGGGTCTTGATGATCAAAAGATTAAGCTGATCAGTTCACTCGATTTCACTGGATGAGAACTGCCTTCGGTGTTGTCGATCATGTCTGCTGATGAAAGACGAATCAATTCCTGGCGACATCGGTTGCCTATGAATCTATTTGATGCTAGAATTTATTGGAATGGTTCTAATATTTTTATATAATAAAAAATGGAAGGATCGTTCGGTTGAGATTTTTATGTCTTCCTTATATTGGGACAGAAGTACTATAATGGATATTCATTAATCTCGTTATACTCGACTGTAATTTATTGAAAGAGCACAAGGGGAGGAAATCTGTGGGATGGTCTAATGAGATGAGTAAGCAAAATTCTTGTCATGACTTTTTCGTAACTGTCATTTAGCTCGTCAAAAAAGAAAGGTTACTGAAATTTTATTTCTTTATTTTTCGGAGATATTCTTTCCAAACTCAGCAGATTTTTTTGTAACGCGATTCGAACAATCTACCGTCACGCACTTTTTTCCTAATTTTTTTCGTTTGCCTCAATTTTTTTTACTAATTCAGCAGATGACAATTATAATTGAATACAGATTATTAAACAGCTCAATTTCTCATTTCACCAAATAAGTTTCTTCAGGTGGAAAAATATATGACAGATCATTAATCAAGTTACGAAACAAAACTGTTTCCTGGCGACAGTTTCTTTCTTGATAATGAATTTAATCCGAATGAGAGAAGAAAAAAAAATGAATCCATAATATTAGTTTCAAGTCCGCGAACTTTCTTCGGAGAAAAAAAAGACCGACTAATGAATAAGGGGGTTCCGTTGCGCGTGGACAATCTTTAAAAAGCTATCGGCGAAAGTGATGTAATTATGTAATTCATATGGTTGAAAGAGAACGGATCATGCGAGTACGATTGAGCTCATTTATTATATTAATAGATTTTAAATGAATTGTTCAACTGAAGTGATTTCATCTGGTTATCCTGAGAAATTTATGGAGATATTAATCTGCGGTTGATTAATCTTTCAATTCTGTTGTTTTTTTCACCGGAAAACAAAATTATTCAACGGATTTAGCTACAGATTTGTTTATAAAGAATTTATTGGGGATTTCAAAGTGAGAAACCATGAGATATGATGAGATAATTGAGGAATTGCTTTATTTTTTAATAAAAAATTTCATGATAATGCTAGTCGTCACAGATTTGCAGGTGATGAAAAATGAATAAACATTTCTGCTCAGGTCGAATAATATGCTCTCCATGTATTTTCTAATCTTCTGTCACCATCATCATCATGATTCCACACTCGAGTGAAACGCAACAATAGAAATACAAATTTCCAAAACATCTCGTACCACAAAGAGGGAAAACGATTTAGAAAGGAAACATAAAAGCTGTACAACTGGTGATCCTTCCGCAATTTAAACCTGTAACACGGTCAACGCTAAGCAGACTGTATCGTTGCGTTACAGTACACCTTGTCTGCGATATTACACTCGACTGCATGATGTAATCGCGAAAAAAAAGGAAATGTGCGTGGGAAAAAAAATCATTAGAACTCTAAGCCTCAAAACAACTCCTGTTTCTCGAACGAGTAAACCTCAACAAAATTATTTTCTCGTTTTTGTATCGCTCTCAATCTTACCTCGTGAAAATGAGAGAATGGTTTCCAATTTTTCAAAACATTACAGTTCGTTAAAAACATTAAATGTATATAATTTTTTATAATTATCTTTCTTAAAAATTCCTCTATTTTTTTATTGACAAATGTTTGAAATTCTGGAAAAATTGCAAAGTATGTTTGTTTGAAGGGATAAAAACTATTCTTGTATTTTCTAGAATTTATAATAACAGCTAAATATATTTTGTTGTTACTCAAAAATTTACCAGATCAGAAAAGTGAGGAAAACTGCGGCAGATTTTTTTGCAAAAATTGCAGTTTCAAAAGGCTTTATATTTTTGAAATGATTGAATTCCAACAGAAATCTTTTCTTCTGTTATATCTCTCGCTCATGAATGTTTGCCCC
The DNA here is from genome assembly GCA_030522845.1 of Psyttalia concolor. Classification (NCBI taxonomy): domain Eukaryota; kingdom Metazoa; phylum Arthropoda; class Insecta; order Hymenoptera; family Braconidae; genus Psyttalia; species Psyttalia concolor. The sequence continues at coordinate 9,670 of JAPYZM010003461.1, forward strand.
CACAATATTTACGTACGTGTCGAGGTATCGATCGTACTCATGGCATATGAACTGAAACGTTTAATCTCGAATTGAGGAATACAAGAGCTGGTGGATCAAAAATATTCATTCAATATGATAAATTTTTGCCGTCTCTGTACCCTATACTAATCTTTCGTAATACACGTGTCTCCATGAGATACATGTGTGATTTCGTTCGCGCAAACCAGTCTATACCCGACTTAAAAAATGGAGAGAGGCTCATGGCGTGTGTCACCTCTCGAATAAATCAAAAACTATTGAAGTGGATAGCTTTATAAATCGTTTGATAAAAATTGATAGTGACCTCGGTTATTAGCGACTAATTTACCAAGGAATGTCCTGAATATTTGATAAAAAAATAATTCACGTTCCGCAAAATGAAAATAGTCTTATTAATGAAATTAATGAGATATCCCTAATCAATCCTGAAGTGTCCTATCAACTTTACGAATTTCATTAATTTATCAGATAATCTCATTAAATTAAATAACACAAAAAATGACTACTTGACATTTCCCAATCCGTCTACACCCTCTAAAATTGGATGGTATCAGTCGATCAAGAGTTTATAAAATGATTTCATATAAAAATAATTTATGTTTCGGAAATGATCACAAATTAAATGGACTGGTGAATAGTAAAAAGTGTATATACAAATAAATGTAGATTGTAGTTTGAAATGAGTCACCTAGGTATTAATTCAGAGTGAGAGGAAGTGTTAGTAGATGGTTGATTAAACTGCGCTTGTCGATATTTCAATCGAGCCATGAGGAAGAAAGGGAAAGGGAGTAGCGGCCGGAGAGAGATGGGAGGAGAGGAGGAGGATGGCAAGACAGGTGGGCGGGTCTGATCGACCCTGTCTCGATACTCGTGGCTCGCGAGGCATCTCACGAGAGAGTGAAATGCGTGTTTTATCCTCATTTGCTTTTTCCACGGAGTTACTCAACGATTTCTACGTAACATCGGTTTATTATTACGTACTTCTTGTTTAAAGTTGAGGTCCCTGAAAGTCACTGGCCAACTTTTTCCAATATCCAACGGTTTTTATCACTTTTACACTTTCGTTTCTTTACAAATAGGGAGAATGGTTTTTTTTCCCTTCATTTATGGACCTCGAAATTCAATATTTACGGAGGAATTAGGGGTTTTATGACGAGCTGGGTGTGTAGGGGGTGAAAGGGGGTGATGTTCTCCGGAAGAAAATTAATCACCGAACGGAGAAAATTAAATTTCAATTACGAATTTTTAGTTTATTTTGAGAAGCTTTGGGTTGAATATTTTTATGCTCTTTATCACGTGCTTCCAACTTTTTTAAAGCTTGTCCTCGTGTTTTTATTATTTTTTCATCACGCTGTGTCTGAAAAGTACTTTTTCGACACATTGAGATGAAAAAGTATGTTCGTAACTCATGAAAAAAGTGGTTTTTGACTCGTGGGATTATATCACTCGCCTTCGGCTCGTGATATAAACCTCCCACTCGCCAAAAACCATTTATATACTAATTTTGTCACTGCTGCTACGTTCAGCCCGTGTCGAAAAGTGCCTTTTCGTTTACTAGTAAACGAAAAAAGGCACACTTCGTCACTCGCTGAACGTAACATCACTAACAAAAAATATAGTTCGGATACACGTGCGACGGGGTGTTTCAACTCGAGTCATTGGCAGCCCTCGGCTTCGCCTCGAGCCGCCAACTTCACACTCGTTACCATCCCCTCTATTTCGGCATTCGTTACGAAACATACATTTTCGTGACTGGGCTCGAAAACAGCGAGTCCAATCTCATTTGGCTTGGTAAAATCGCAGCTCATGGGACGTTGTGACGAAAATATCGATATCTAGCGTTGAGGATTGACATCAGGATATTGAAAGTCCCCAATGATCTATGCAAACGTGGGAAGATGGGATGGAGAGGTGAACAAGAGGATAATTACCGAAATGATCAAACCATCCTCGTCTAGGTTTTACTATCGGAGAAGCGATCGAATCACCGCCGGGGCGAGACGGGGAAAAAAGCGAGAAGGAAGCACGTGACATGTGCGAAGTACCGGATGCAAACACAGGGCAATGCCTAACGTCAACTTTGTTGCTCCACATTGTGTGCGATCGTACACTCCATGACGTGTGTAGAGTTGATTTGCCCGTTTTCATATCGGCGAGATCGATATCTTGGGAATACGGCCACTCGGGGTTATAAGGCGTAACGATGACGGTCTTAAACGTCTCTAGTTCATATGGGGAGGAACGATTTTATGGGGTCTTCAGGGGTTCACTTAATTAACAGCCGATCATGTTTTTTTTTTTCGTAATCATTTATGTTTACAATTTTGGGAACACGTTTCGAAGAATTTTCCTCGATTTTTATAATTGTTAATTGTTTTTTAAAGGATACATGTGGATTTTTTAAACGAAAAGCCGGCATTTCCGTCGAATATTAGGAAATCTTTGAATTTTTCCCTCTCAAGCCCTTCAAAGTTCTCTAGAATAGTTTTTTCTTCGGAAATACTAGTTAAATACAACTCGAAATATTTAAAAAATCATATAATCTTCAATTTTTCAAAAGAAAAGTTGAAAATTAATACTATTGTTCTTAGAAAACATTCACACAATTCACTACCTTATTTCTCCTGAAAAGCCACAGATCAGTTGAATGATAATTTATGCAATTGAATTAATTCACAAAAACTGCTGACCACTGGTTTATACCGCGAAATCGATTATAAATATGCCAGGTGCACGATACAAAGAAAATAAAAGAGCGACCGGATCCAGCTGCGCGTTATCATTCGGTCGTTCCCGAGTCAGCGATTAAATGGTGTTGTTAGTCTCTGTCGCTTCTCTTTGTACTCGTGCCAGAGTGGCAACTACGCAAGGTTGGTTTATTCTATGACAAATTTATCTCACCGAATGTTACGCAAATTTTGAGTTTATTAGGTAGAATTTACAGGACGATAGTGCAGTGATAATGGCTCAATGTTATCAAAATTACGTAATGGAAAAATAAAATATTTGCCATCGTTAATGGCCAACGTATTTTATAAACAATCGGCTGAAAGTCCGAGCTGATGGTAATCCAAGTTCGTTGGACATTCCTTTGTGGGTCTAATGATGAAATCTTTTTTGTAGTTTACCATTGATTTCCGAGGTTGATAGATTGCAATTAGTGTCGCCATTACGAGGAGGATTACATATGCGAAATTTTTCACCGGCCTTGCCATTAACCCCCTCTAGGGGACCTTATAGCGTGAATTATATTGTTGCGAGCCAGAGCGCGCGCTGCAATTGTGTCAATCAAAATTGAAATTTTCAAATTACCCGCCTCTAGGGCTGTGAACCAATAAGGAATCAGTGTGACAGAATTTCGATAGTTTCGATTCGATTCGAGATCTGGAGTGTATGTACTTTTTATAGTACGGCTCTGTAAGAACTCTATTGGAAGTTCATTATAATTCCTTTGATTCTATTGATTTTTCATTTTTGATCTTGAAACTTGTTTGTAGAAACAAAACAGTTGTTGATTTTGCTGTGTAACTTATTCTGGTAGGGTTTTTTTTCACAAAGAGCCCGAACGCGAGCTACCGCCCGCTGTGTTATAGCGGAACTGAGCGCGTGTCGCGTTAAGATTTTGAGAGGTTAGTGAAACTGGACGCCATGGCAGTCATTGGCCCAATAGCGTCAGTCTCAGCCAATAAGGAATCGTGGCTTCAACATTTCGAGATAATCGATTGTGTCAAGCGCGTGCCTCTCAGAATAAGATTCGTGGATATGATTATCGGAAATTATTCAAAATAGAGTCCAAGGGCTATAAAAAATTGTCCTCAAGAGAAGGAAAAAAAAAATTCTTTAAAATATGACCTGTTAATTCGGTAATTTTTGTATTTTTTCGTCCATAACGAGATTTGCAAATTATTGCATTTTTTTTTTATTTCCATGCCATAATTTACTGTATACCAGAGGAATTTCCTGTGCTAGATGAATTTGGAGCACACAGGGTATTTCCTCTGCATACAGAATCACCCGTCTACCCATCATAATTAATCAAACAAGTTTCATAAATAAATTTAAATATGAAGATGAGAAAAGTTGAACCGGTTTAAGTTTGTAAGTTTGTTGCCTTTTTCAGTGATTTTAAAAGGCATAATTAGAATCTCTGAATAATCCTCAACACGTGTCCAACTACACGAACAAGATGTGTATTTAGTATCGTGTAACATTCAGGTGACACTGTTTAACATTCTCAATCGCTTCGACATTTCGCGTGATACATTGAACGAGAATTAATAACTTTCGTGTTTTGCTGAACTGGAATTTCCAACTTCCGTTTCATTCTAGTCTTTATCCTTGGCTCTTGTGTCTTCCCCTTTGTACGCATATTACTTTCCTTTTCGGGAATTGGGCACAACTCGCTCGGACAGTCTCAACTCCTCTTCATACCTCTCCACGCAATTACCGAGTATCGTGAGTTACGCAACTGTTGAAGATCTTGACGATGTGACTTTCATTTATTCTTTATTCGATTTGGTTACACTCGGGCAGTGCGAGTTTTGTAATGTCAATTAAGGGGTAATCAAGGTCAGGATTTGGGGAGTTGCCAGGAATGTGAATGATGATTAATTTGATTCCAGCAAATTTGTTAGGTATCACAAAAGTGATTATTTATAAATCGTCCAAAATGTGGTTTCTTTTGATTTTTCTGAAATTAGAGGACAAAAAAAATTTCATTAAATTCTCATTAACTCGGAATTACATTGAAACACCCTCGATTACCCGCTAGTTATTTTCTACCCCCTACTAGTCCCCATTATTAAATTGTTCGCCAGGCCATTAATAACAACTAACGTTAAGCGTATTTCGAAGACTTGTAAATGCTTTGAGTTAACACCCGCGTCGGAGTATTGGCGTCACTATCGCAGGAAGTGGCTTCCCGGTTTCCTCAATGGAGTCCTTGAGAACCCGTCTTTCTGGGTCACTTCTCCCCGCCCTTCCCCCCAATAACTCCCTGAATAACAGTTTCGTAATAATTCGACCCCTTCTCCAATTAAACTTATTTACACCAGTAGAGTACTTCAATCCTCCCCGATGTAATTAGAGAATTAAACTTCCGCCTTGACGTTTGACGCCTTGAGGTGTCGATACGAAGAGCCGCTGCCGAAATTAAGGCGCCATTCTGGCATGAAATTACTTCGAAATGACTGACATCAAGTGATTGGCCGACCAAAATGCCTTCGACTGGTCTAAGATTGGACTAGGGTTCGCTCAATGTCGACCAAGATCATTACTTTCATGAATTGATAGGCTCGTAATCCCCTGAGTCATCAGGTTCACCGAGACATCTGGTCAACGTGACATTTGTTCTTTTTATTGAGGAACTTCCGCAGTTAATTTCGGGGCTTTCGAGTGGAGAATAATCCGACCATGAATTTATTATTCATTATTCATGAATTCCACAAATTGTTGTAGGAACGTATCCCCTGAAAGACAAAATAAAATTCTGGTAATCAAATTTTGTGCGGACAAATGAATATACGAAATTTTCACATTAAATTTTATGCCAATTTTTATGTTTACTAAATTCCATTGGTGCCTGTAATTAATAATAATAATTTTTTGTTTCCTCCATAAATCATTAACCCGTCACTGGTCGCGCCAACTTGCCAGCGATGCTTACGCGCGCATTCGATGAAACGATAGTTGATCGTACTTACGTCTTAAATTTGGAACTAATTATATTTATATATTATTTACATTATGTATACAACAATTGCGAGCAGATTTCCACTTTTTTCCAACCCACCGGCCCACCTCCGTTCAGCTCTTCGGCCTTTGTCGGCCGCGATCGAGCTCACCCGAAGCGCTCTCCTCGCCAACTGTCTTTGGGCGCGCAGTGAGAGAATCTCTCACATTTTGTGACGAAGCTTGATAATTTTTTTTTTTTAATCAATTATCAATGTTAGGCCATTCGGCCCGATTTTAGAGGTAAGAGGGATAGTTACTAGGGGTATAGAAGAATTTTCGCCGAAAAATATCGAGTTTTCGGTCAAGTTTTCTGTGTCGTGAAAAAAAGCGTGCGAGAAAATCTCATAGCGCGACCGCTGACGGGCTAAAAGAGTGAATATATCTAGAAAAAGCGAGTTTCCTCCAATTTTTTAAATACAAACTTAAAGACTTTGTTATTTGGGAATCGAATGAATTGCGGAAGTTGTTAATTTTTTAATGGAATCACTTACGCATGAAATCCCTCAAAATTGGCTTAATTTTAAAATCATGGTATCACTTCAATTATGAATAGAGTAGCCTCACGTGTCGATGAATCATGCATTGAGAATTTACAATTCTAATATCACAAGACGAAAATAAAGACCCTCTCATCCTTCAGGCATTCGGATTTTTCTCTTTTATTACCGACTGAGCGTGGTTTTTTTTTTTTTCCTCTTGAAATAAGAGAGGAGAGAGATTTAATCTGACAATCGGAAAGTGACGTGAATCATCCGGGGACTATTCCACGGGTAACCAATGTTTCAACCGCGCGAATGATGACTGAGTCTCACTTCTTTAACATTCAGCGCGAGTACCGGAGTTACTTCCGGTTGACTAAATTCTGAGAGTACTGTGATTCCTACTATTGCTTTTGTTAAGTTGAATTTTTATTTGGCGACTTGAGGAAAAAAATGAAAATGTTTGATTGCATTGGCAATTGTAAGAGAGGAAGCTCAGTAAAATAGAACTTTAGGGATTTTATTAAACTACAGGAGTGGTAAAAGATGTTGATTATTTTTTGTCGGTTTCATGAGCTTCACAATTTAAAACAATATATTTTTGGAATAATTATTTACAATTTAACAGAAACTGCCGAATAAAAGTTTTATTATTCTTCCTTTTCCGTGGAATTTTTCGATAGATTTTACGAGATAACAAATTAAAGTCATTTTATTTGCCATTGTATAAGACAAATTGGCATAAACTGGAATTGTCGAGATTTTATACAAAAATTCTTGTTGTATTTATCGGATGTCTCCGAAACTTGTAGATTGACATAGAAATATTTTTTTGCAATACCTGTTCAAAAAGTTCACTTTTCGGTACCTGTTTTCGTGCGTAAAGTTGTACTTTTCCGCACAGTGTGCGTAAAAGTCCGAAGTCGTGCGTAAAGCTTCGCTTTACGCACTCGAATTTCACTTTACGCACTAGTTGCACAATATACTATTAAAAAACCTTATTTTTCGTTCATTACATTATCCACAAAAAAGTGATTATCGCATTCTCCTCAAACCCACTCATTTTTTCGAAATTACTCGCTAAATTCATTTATTTCAGAATAACTCGAGAAATAATAAATAAAAAATTCTCCAATTCCCTTGAATCACTTACCGCCTAACCTGAAAGATTAAAACGAATGAATTCTCGTAATTGCAACCACTGGATCAAGCTTACACACACCACTTTAATTAGAAACTCGAATTACCCCCAGGTGGGATTAAACCCAGCCTTCATTGGTATTAATGCAATTGTACCAGAAACTCGATCAGCCACTTCGATTAGTTATTCCACCTTTGAAGTTCGATTACTCTCCCAGAGACGTGAAAATTTTATCAAGCATCGAACACGCGTTCACGTCCCTCCCAACCCCCAAACTACCCCCCCGCCCCAATCCGTATTCACCGCAGACGTCATGAACAAGCGATAGTGCTTTTGGAAATTTGTAAATCAATGTTCGAAAGTTGGAATGATGAACGGTATTCGTCCAATGGATACACTGGATCGTTGTTTCGAGTAGTGGGTGGTGAACCGATGGACGCACACAACGAAGGGGATCAAAAGCCGTTGAGAAGCGCTGGAGCGACTTGGCCAACCGGAGATATCTGGGCATCTGGCGCCTGGGCACATAAATATAGACCGAGAGTCAGGTGTAACCTTGGGCCAATTTGATTTCGCGTCTCAGCCGCACACATCTCGAGTGAATGCCGTTACCGGCGCGTTCTCTTCATTATTTTTCCATGAACTTTCCAGTATTTTTTCCACATTCCCGTCGCATTTAAAGTAGCTCCTCAGTTGCACAAATTAAAATTTCGTAAAACTTGTAAAAATCAGAGGAAAAGGTCATTCGATTTTTGAAAGTAGAAATTCACGAGTGGGAGCATTTGTTGTCAATTGTTCTATCGGATGTACAAAGATCGATAAATTTTTTCGATCCCCGTTAGGAAATTATCAATAGCTTTTTTTTGGGTAAATCCAATTTATTTGTGAGAAAGCATATTCGGGAATTTGATTTTTTTTTATACCCAATTGAGCAATATAAAATAATTACGATGGAAATCTTCAATATTCCTACATTGGTTAGTTTACCTCTTATTGGGCAATATTTTAAGCTGCAAAATCGGTAATACTTTTTCTCCGTATCATTCGGATAATATTTACAGTCGTTATTTGTGCATTTTACCCGGATTTTCGGGTTTGTTCTGCGTTATGTTGCATATTTCAAAGGCTATTTGCAGCTGAATTGCTTTACTCCGGCGTTTATTTGGCTGGTTGGAATATATACTGAATGACTTTTCGGGAATTGAACGTGATTTTGATAAATTTCATTATTCCAAATTTTAGGAAATATTTATTGCTCCAATAGAAATGTCAACATTCAATAGTAAATTACGTGAAATATTTAATGAAGGATGTTTACCGTATCAAATGGATAACCCAATTGCACATTTGAAGATTTATTTAGCTTTGCTTTTTCAGTTCTCACTCATTTTCGTGGAATAAAAATCGGCAATTGACGTTTACTATGGATGTTTTCATTGAAATTGTGAAATTTGAAGGAAGAAAAAATTTAAAAATCCACTGGCAATGTCAGTTCATCCCAAGATTCCCAAGTAATTTCCCAGAAAATTCAATGAAAATTCCCAACTGTTGAGGGCAACCCGGTGAGAGGGTCTGACGTCTGCCCTGAATTCCCTCGATTGAGTCCGCCCTGGCGTCTATCAATCGTCTTTCCGCTGTCCTATTTTTTCAGCGTCTCTATTTCAATGGAGCAACAGTGAAAAATCTCACACCCCAGGCTGACTCCTGGGGTTGGACTCCCTTTCAGAAATGGAACGTGACTACCAGAAAATAAATAGATTGGAAGAAATGAAGTATTGAGGCTTCAGCGACCAGAATAAGTTCCAACGAGACTGGAAAAGTAACAAAATAATAGCGGAATTTTCATTAAAAAAACTCCGTAAATTTCCTTCAGTAATCTATTATTTATTTTAATGAACCTCCTAATGCTTCTAACGATCGACGAGAATGTTAACTGAACAAGTAAAATTACGGAAATTTTCTGATCAACCGAATGGGCTTTGATTGTTAATGTTAAGAACTGAAGCCTCGAAAGTAATTAATTTAAATATTCGCTGTGGATTATAGGAGCCTAGAATAAATACTCACACTGTCCTCTGAAGGCTCCACCTTTCTATACATTTAAAAAATTTTCTCACGAATTCAATACTCCCTTTAGACAACTAACTCTTTTGTTTAAGTAGATAATATCAAAGAAAAAAAAATCCGTAAAAATATTCAAGTGTCGCCTCAAAATCAGTTGGCCATATTCATTATTTTCTCCTCAAGAAAAACAAAAACAAGAAAACTTGGTTGTTTTTATTCTGAAATATGCAAACATGAATGCAGCACGTGGTCACGGAAAAATTCACAGCTGGCACGGTAAAGCGGAAGTATAACGTACAAAATTAACTCACCGCAGATACAAACACGTCTTTCTGGAGAAGTTGGAGAGGAAAGAGGGAAGAAGCAGGTGGAGTTCGTACACCCCCGTTCTCTATCAGTGTACTTTTCCGAGTAAAATATGACACAAGATCTGACGTATGAGTATCTCCTCTCACTTTTATACAATTAACATGGAATTAATAGCTTTTACGAAAGAACGCCGCCCACGTACTTTCATCCCACACGATTAATACGATTCGTTGGAGATGATTAATCCGAGACTTGAGTGTATGGAATTAAAATTGTGAAGCAGTTGGGTGAATATAAATAAGAATTTTTAATGAAATATTTGTGAGAATTAAATTAGTTTAAACATAAAAAAATTTCCACAAATCGAGAGGCTCGACTGGTAAATTTCCGCCTCAAATTGTGATTTTCCTCTCAAAATATCTAAGTTTGCGAAATATTTTACGCTTTACTGGTTGTTATTCAAATTGAGGAAACATTTAATGAAATTGAGGCCGGTAAAATTGTTATTTATGAGCTCA
>JAPYZM010003463.1:0-11180 GCA_030522845.1 Psyttalia concolor
TACACATCCATTTTTATCTCTCTTTCTCTCTCTCTGTCCCTCTCATTCTCTCTCTCTCTCTCTCTCTCTCTCTCTCTCTCTCTCTCTCTCTCTCTCTCTCTCTCTCTCTCTCTCTCTCTTTTTTTTTAAAGTCATTAAAAATATTCGTTTATCCAAGGTCTGAAAATTGTGATTTCTCAGTCTTCTCGTTATTATTCCGCCGGATTATTTAATCCAGAAATAACGAAAATCGAGGGATTTCGGGAATAGTTGATTTTTAAATTGTTTGAGTACCTGACACTTCCATAAACAAGTAATTTTCCTAAATTCTCACCGGAAAATCCCCGCTGAATCCCTTGGAATTTATAGAACCCCCTAAAAGAAGCCCAACGTTCCTGGCGCGCACTCTCTCGCCCTCTCTCTTTCTCGTGAATCCACCCTGGCATTACCCGGAAACTTCAATCTCGCGAGATTTTGCAGTACCTAAGAAACCTTTTGTCCCCCCCCCCCCCCCCCCCCCCCCCCGTCCCCTACTATTCCACGAAAATCCCCCATTTTTCGCATACACTCGAGGGAATTTTTCACGAGGTACTGCTGTGTTCGTACAAGCACTTATTCCCACCCTTAACGCACCTTCTCACCATAACATCAGTAGCCACCACATCTACCCCCTGAAAGTTCTTTATAAATCCGAAAGAAAGAACAAGTCCTCAATGAAATTTCGCACTTGTGGCATTCATCCCGAGAGAAAAGAGTTGAGGGTTGGAAACCCCCCCTCCAGAAAAAAAACGACAAAACAAAAGGGAAATACCTGAACAAGTCTTCACCGCACTCTAAGATTTAATCGTCACTCGAGGCACTGACAAGTGTCAAATTAAAAAAAGAAAAAGCTACATTGAACAGAGAGAGAGAGAGAGAGAGAAAGAAAAATTATTTCCCGGTATTTCAGTTACATTATCCGTTGAAAGAGTGATCCAGCACCAGTGGGTACCTGAACTCAACTGAGGATCATAGCCCCGACCGCTCGGATGTTCGTTATCACTTATCACGTTATCTCATTCTTTTCCCCCGCTCCCTCCACTCACCTCTGCCCCCCCTTCCTCTGCAGTCTCATCAGAGTATTTTCCATCCGAGAAACGCGAAGCGAAAAAAAAAAAGAAAACCACCTGAAATTACATTGTTTACATGTTTATTTACCAGGTTGATATGGTGATCACTTCGTAGTCCCCCTTGTTTTGACTCCTTCTGCTTCCTCTTCACCATCAACTTCTCCCCCGTCTACACCTCCACCGCCTCCTCCGCCACCACCACCTCCGCCCCCTCTCGATTCTTGTTTTTCTTCACCCGTGATGGGAACGAGGGGGGAGGGTGGACCTCGGTGGTTATTTCCGAGGCTCAATCATCGTCTCCTTTACCACCTCTGTCCTCAGTTATGAACGGCCTGAGCTCGACAGTGTGGTTTTTCCTTTGCTGGGTTTATGATTGATACCTGGAAAATAAAAAGAAATTGAGATGTATGGGGTATTGGTGATGCTGGAGGAACTGAGTGTCTTCTGTTATTGCAATCATATTTCTATATATTTTTTTTTGTTTGGTACATTTTTCCTACTCTACGCGAGCCGTGAAATGGATCTCCCCTATCATATAAAGCAAAATTCCGGAGAAATTAGATCTATTCGATCAATTCGCTCAATTGGATCACTCGATTTCTCCACGTGACCTCGATTATTCATCCTCTTAAACATTTTTCGTCGTCCACGTGAGCCATAGAATCTTCTCATCTATACAATGCGAAAGTCATTCTTTTTAAATTTGCTCTCTTCGCTCATTTCGCTCAATTCGCTCACTCAATTTTTCCGTGTAACTGCAATTACTCATCATTAGAAACAGGCAGAAGTCTATTTCAGAATTGATCTAGATATCTCGAGCGCTTTGCTCATTTCGCTCATTCTATAAATACACCTTTCATTTCCTTTTATTCACATCTAAAATAATAATCCTCTCAACTTAATCCAGCACTGCCAAGCAATTAATCTTCCAAGAATCGTAAAACCAGAATTAATCACCAATTTCTTATCACCGTCCTCCGTACCGATAAAAATTACCGATAAAACTCCCAACCTAGAGACGATTGTAAGGGGGAAATGAAAAATTGTTAACCAAGAAAACGATAGCGTCACGTACATTATCGTTAAAGGCAATAGCTTAAGTTCTCCCTCAACATTTGTTTGTCAAATGTAGTTTGAATACAATACCATGCCCAGTTCTCGAACACTGTGTATAATAGTCCGTCCAACAAAGGGGGTATTGTTCTCCCGTTGTTAGGTGGAATCCGTCCAGAGGAGGTTGTGGCACACTATTTACTTGTGTCCTAACTCAACATTGTTCAATGCGCGAGATTGTTGTTTACATGGTGGATATGGAGATATGCATACTAAAGTTATTGAAATATTTTCAAAACTCCAACGGCAAATGGAATGAGACTTGTGCTGGTGTAAATTTTACTTGCTTTAATTATTTTCATGTAGAGGAATGGTGAAAATTTCATTCCCATAAAAGTGTATGAATGGAAGACAGATGGATATGCTCATTAACCTTCTGGATGTGTAATTGAAACATTACCACGCATTATTGTGGTATAACCCCAGGTGGTGCACGTACCGTAGGGGGACTATTATTAGAAAACTCGTCGAAACTAATCGAGTAATTGTCTATTGAGTGTGGCAAAACAATTGTTACTCATTTTTATGCGTTGCAACGGCTGCATCTAATGATGAATATAATCTTTTTTTTTTTTTCAATATTACAACGCGAAAATAATTTATTTCACTCGATCAAGCTTCACCGAATTTATCTCAATATTAATCGTACATTTGCAATTTTATTCAGCTCAATTCGCTTGGTACGCTCGATTTGCTCATTTCGCTCATTATACTTTCAAGCTTTTTCTACTATTATTATGAAAAAATATTAGAAGGTGAGGGTAAAATATTCATCTTTATTGACATTGACCGAAGTCTTGATATCGATCGTACATTTTCAGTTTTACCCAGCTCAATTCGCTTGGTACGCTCAATTCGCTCGTTTCGCTCATTATAATTTTCCCATAAAATTCAACCGAATACCGTGAAAATCAGAATAACTTGGGAGTTATAATGGTATAGAGTTGCCAAGTGATTTTATATATATTTTTTTTCTATTTCACGGAATGTGCTCAAGATTCCCAGTTCGATTTACTAGTTGTTTTTTTTTGTTTTTGTTACACTTGAAATGAAATTTTATCTCCTCCGCTGAATGATATTTCCTCATTTTTTTTCAATCGAATTTAACAAGAAGCCAGGTAAAATCAAGAGTGAGTTGTACTACGTGAGCCAATGAGATACCCCCGAGGGATAGATTTTCAGAGATAAGAAGTTGGCGTTGGTGTATGTGCGATAGGTATATATAGGGCTACGTGAATCGAGGGAAAACGAAAATGTAATATGGCAAAGTGGCAGCTGATGAGTATCTCCTATCGGGTGGGTAGGGGGGCTAGAGAGATTGCTTCGATTGTACGGAGTCATTTCGACTTAAAAAATGCATTAAAAAGTGTATTGCTCATGGAAGAAAGAGGTATTTGCATGCGATAATATAAACAGCATTTGCATTTTTATTGGCTTCATATAGCATTCTAATTGCTACTATATTTTTAATTTTTTATGGCTGTTTTCGCTCTTATTCATTCTCTTCTTTACGATAAAAGGGGGCTACATTGTGGCAGATTATTCCCATAAAATGTTGTAAAACATAATCTCAATTTTTTTTTCTCTCCTTTATTTTACACAGAATATCTTGACATACATGTTGTATTGCATAATTGAACAATCACTTTCTCAAAAAAAAATAGTTTATTCAAGGAAGTTTACAATTTTAGTGGCGAATCACGTTAACAAGGAGTACTAGGCTTTAGAGAACTGTCTCCTGGAGTTGTCAGGATAGAAGAATTAGGATAATTTTGGTTCTATTGATATAGCCTAAGAGCACTTGATGCCTAAGAATACCGTTGGTAATCCTATTCTAAAAGGGAGATGAACATGTATCGAATCGAATCGAAACTCTCGATAGTTGAAGCCTAAAATCTGTCACACTCCATCCCCACTGTTCATTGGTCACAACTTATACTCATTTCCACTCATACTTCGTTTTCCACTGGCGCGCAGATACAGTAGAGTGCGCGAACGCGCGTTCTGTCTCGTTAATATAAAATAGTTGAAGTGGTATCTCTACAAGCGATATAAAAAAATATCTGTAGAGATCTTATATGTGGTAAAAATTCAGGCCAACAAAAATGATGATTACACTTTTTGCAATATTTCCAAGGGATTTCGAGATATCGACCGATAACTCATGTACAATTGTCCAATGAGTGAAATATTTCAAAACGATTCCATCAAATTTGTTCGTAAAATTTTGTCACGTATCGGGAGAAGAGCAATCCAGGCTTTATACACAGATAAGACGCCCCATGTGGCGTCAATGCGTGGAGCAAAACGCCCCTCTCAACAGTAAACACAACCGCCTCCCGTGACACTGTTGATAGTTTATGTTTCGAGCCCGGCGCACAGTGTGCCTGTCTCGCATCACCTCGCCCGCCTTGGGACGTTATTTATCGGTCTGATGGTGCTCTATGTTTCTTCGCTACGTCATACACATGCAGATGATGCTGATGAGAATCATTCCTGTGTTATATAGGTTCACTTGAGAATCATAATTTTCTTTTTCTCTCCTCTAGAAAAAAGAACGGGTCCAATAGTTGGGCCAATTGAAAAATTAATTTACTGCCTCGGTTGAGGTGGGCTCGTAAGGGGAGATGTTGAGAAATTATTTTATGGGCCTTCTCAGAAATTGGTAAACATAAGGAGAAGTGCTCGCGGGAGATGGACTGAGGGACGGACTGAAAGAAAAGAAAAAGAGGGAAATGGAAATAAAGGGGCTTTGTTAGGGGGGCCCAGAGTGGGAAAAGTCTCTTCAGTTTTTGTCAATTTTTCTGGCGATTACGTATGGAAATTTATTTACAGAAAATTTTCCCAATTTATTTATCAAGTGCTCTCTCACTCGTCGATTTTTTAAAGATCTTATATTTTACGTTACACTGGCGATCCCTGTTTTATTTGATTCATCATCAGCATCATTAGCTCAATGAATTTACTCCAGAAATAGATAATCTACGGTAAACCGTTTGCCTGTCTCTTCAACCAACGGCTCACCAGTGATCATTAATAAAAAGTCATAAATATAGAAAGGCCCCCCCTTATCTTTGGCCAATCTTGGTGATAAATATTATTAGAATATCTCGGAGTTGATGCCAAAATAGTCGTCAACGTGAATGTATACAAACGCGTTATACCGACTATTTACGTCTGGTTTAGTCCATAGGCTGACCCGATGGCATACATGTCGTCGATATTGAGTTGAGTGTGTATAGACCCATATAGATTCACTTTGGTTGGTGGCCCTCTCCTACCGTTATCGATCGTTTGACCTCGTCGGTTTTTCGTAACCTACCAAACCTGTCCGCTCTTTTCAACTTCAAGTAGAAAATATCAAACATCGGGGGAATTTTAAACTATTTTCACTCGATATCGGAATGTTTTATCAAATTTTTTTTTACTTCTATCGCTGGTTGTGTTGTAACGGGAATATCGAACGAGTTGATCCGACCAATTCAATTGAATGAAAAAAAATATATAACAGCCGTTGTCGATACATTTATTTTTTTGACTTGAAAAATTTTTTGTTATGTGAAGTGATCTTCAAGTGAATTGTGCAATTTATGGAAGTGCGGAGGGCCTAATGCGATCGGCAGAAAAGGTAATTTTTTCAAAATAGTATGTAGTCAATTTGTCGCGCAAACGAAAATTTTGAGGAGTCTTTTTGACCCAAAATCGGGGATAGACAGTCGCCGATTGTTACGCGAGTTTTGAAATTTAGACATTTTTTTTTCTGCAGTAGAAATTTAAGGTAATTTTTCGTGACAAACGCGAAGATCGATTGAGCTGTCCAACCAATGGCACATTTTGGCAGACATTTCATAATTATTCTCTATATTTTTTGTTGTCACGAATCCAGAAAACCGCATTCGCCCTAAATTTCCGGCGCTCGTGTTTCGTGACAACTGCTATTTAAGTGTCTGACGATAAATATTAAAAATAGGGGGGAAGAATAGGCGGCAATTAGTGAGTAACGATTTAAAAACGTGAGTGGAACTAATGAATATAAATCCACGACAAATCGTCATTTAGGGGAAGAAAATAAACAAATCGATTGATAATTGTTGCGATGACGTATGCAATTGAGGGGGAGAATAATCAGTTAGTGAATTTATTTGTGCGACATGTCGCTCTGATTTTATTCACGTGAATGAAGAATGAAGTGTTGTTTATTGTGACGAGTACTCGTACTCCCAACACTCGGCTCGGAGAAAAATGAGATTGTTCTAGTGGTCTGGAGCATTTCAAAGGAGATACGGTAACTAGACAAAGACTGCTTGTGTGCCATGAAAAGAAATGCGAATTATTGATGGATTTATGGTAGACTCAATTTCCGGGTATTTATTTTGGAAAATTATTGCGTATATCGAATGACGCGTTGAAATCGATTAATAACGAGCAGCTCGCTTTAAATAAATAGCGTTAATATTTATTTTAATGGGATACGATTGACCGAAGTGAAAATGAAAATTCAATATCTCGCGGTATTTTCAAAATTTTCCCGAAATTGTTGACGAACTCGTATTGGTTTTATATCGAGTACGATTGACCCGACGAAGCAATATTTGCGTTAAATAATTTTCCCTGGTAAATAACGTTGGAAAAATTGTGGAGAGTCTGGATTTTGGAACTTTCAGAAAAATTTCCGCGACTTTTTCCGGAATTTTTTAGGGACTGACTGGAAAATTTCGCCAACGTTACGGATTTATTCTCTTAAATTCCCATAAAAATTGGCTGACATCGATTCACGCCAGCAGATTATGGGAATTATTCCCCAATTTTTATTGAATATTTCACTTCGCGTTAACGTTTAAAAGTTATAACGATGTTTATCGAGAAATCGGGGGAGGTGTGGGTCAGCGGTCTTTCGGAAAATATGAAATCTCGACGTGGCGTGACCGTTACGACCTTCCGCAATGGAAATCCGGATTTATGGCTATCTCTTCGTAACACTGCTGATTGTTTCTTTTAGAGATATTCGGGTGAATGGGTTTTATAAAGTTCTCAATGGATATGACGTTTTGGTGAAATAAAGGGAGAACTTTATTCGCGCGAGTTATCATTTTTTTTCCCCAGATTAAATTTTATACTTCGCGGAGGGATTAACTTTTTTTTCCAATGAAAATATTACATTTACAGGCATTGAATTTTATTCCGTGTGAATTTTATTCAACCAAAATTTGATAATTTTTTTTTTTTTTGAAGTTCGCCAAAAATTGAGTCAAAATTGTCGACGAGAGAAAAAATGATTTTCCGCACTCCGCCACTAATGGATCAAATAAAAATGTTAATACTTTATTCATACCGACTATAATACCGCACTTATGCGCCTATCGAAATGTGTTATGGCGTCGCGACGGCCGGTGAAACGGGTCGGCCGGAAAATAAGCAAAATCCCGTAGTCGCCGCCTGGAAATAACCTCCGTCTCTCACATCTCATGAACCATTTACACACTCCGATTATGTAATATAAAGTACTCCTGGTCGCTCCCCCCTCCGCCCCTGCCCCACTGAGTGGTGGAAAAAAACATTCTCTCAACTCAAGATGAGAAAAAAAAAGTTGATAAAAAAAAATGAAACTAGTTTACCTAATAATCTTCTTTTTCTCGTCATTCATACGGTTGAGAGAGCTTTATGAAAGAGTAGCCATGTACATGGGGCGTCCAGACGAGTGGATAGAACGCTTCATGAGCCGCAAAGACGGAGATATCGTTTTATATAACCGGAAAAAAATTATAGATATTGGGCGAAATCCAGAAACTACTTGTTGAGGATTTACCCATTTTTTTCGATTAAAAAAATTCAATTGTCATTAAATAAATCCCCGTCATTATCAGTTTCTAATCATGACAAAAAATCCAGAGTATAATTATCCCAATTACTACTATCCCATCAAAAATGTCTAAAAAATATCCGACTAAATCCGCGACTTACCCCTTTTTAACAATAACAACCTGTCTTTAAACTCTGATAACACAAAAACGGTAGAGTAAAAATTTCCCATTATCATCTCATTCTCAGGCTCTCCTCTCCCTCTTCAAAACAAGCCCAACCCCATGAAAATCGCCTCGTTCAATCAATAGATACTCCCAAAATACTGCCATCGTATCCAAAAATATAACCTCTCAAAACTCAATATTCTCGTCCGCCATTTGCACATGCATTCTGAAGTTTGAAGTCACATAACCGGCTTCCGGTGGCTCGACTTGACCGCGCCAGCGTTCAATTACGAACGAATGGAGACTATAACTCCACCTCACCAACAATATCTCACCCACACCGCCAAATAAAACCCTTGCCCTCCCGCCCCCCCCTCTCCCTATCAGCCTCTCATATTTGCCCATCGCAACGTTGCCATCTCCATTCCCATATAACTTGAATTCACCTGCAAGCCCTGAGCTCTCACTCGAAGACATATCTATGGATATACCTTTATACTGTAGTAACATGAGTCTACGACAAACAAGATGACGAGACGCTGCAACTGCTACATCTAGCACCAACTTGCCCAGCTCTCTCTTACAAGGCATGCACTCTGTCTTTTACCCTCCCATGTAGTTACGTTTACTAACACGATTCTAAACCCCCATTGGGTTTTAGGTGTATAGTCAGCGCTTGCGGATTATGGTGACTAGTGTTGGAACATGTGTTCGTTGTATCGCGGAAGAGCGGAGCGAGCGAGGGACGGGACGTGAGGGGGGGGGGGGGGGGGGCGGAGTTGCCAACTCTTTGGATGGTCATGTGTACGTGTAGCGCACACACGAGTTGCATTATACCTGAATGTGATGGGTAAATATTTCATGCAGATGCACTGGTGGGGGGATTAAACGGCTTAAGTGGATTAAGAAAAGGTGGGTATAAAATAGTTGAGGACGCCGAGGGTAGGGGGCGCTGCGGACGCGGTGGAGAATGAATACCGGGCATGGATGATTGTTCTCTGGGTTACAATGAGATTGCACGTGTACGGGTAGAAAAATTGTCAGGTACGGGAATTGTGGAAATATCGGGTTGGAATATTTTTGGGGATAACTTGGAATTGGGGGGGGATAGGGAATTTTTTGATAGAGGAGTTTTTGAAGAGCTTCGTTTGTTCTGTAAAAAAGGTGATTACAGGAATTTTGGTAGATCCGTTTGGTTACGAGATATTTATTGATTACTTTGGAAGGAGGGATAGCTCTTGGGCCAGCGAGTGCCATTGGTCGAGTATCAATTTATCAGTTTTTTTTTTGGAGGGAGGGGGAGTTTGGAGAGTTGGTATGTGGGAAGTGAGGAGAGGGAGTTGTTTATTTTTTCCTTGGATTGCGGAGGATTCTTACATCAGCTGTTACCGCATTTGTCAGACTGACGTTTTATGAGGGTTATGTTTTGTCTTCAGAAGTTGAGTCAGTCGTGAATGTAAACAGGTGGTGTTGGGGGTGGAGTTGGATGAAGCTCTTGATGGATTGACTCAGCGTTTTTGGGGGCATTTGAGACTTGTAGAATTTTGGGGAATTTTATCGAGAGTGTGGGATGGTTGAGGACGCCTGCGGCAGGCGGCGCTGAGCCCTAAACTTCAGCGGGAATTTTTTTATCTGTGGACAACGGATTCCACTATCTGGTCATCGATTTCAATTTATCAATTGTTTTTTTTTTCTTCTGGGTAACCGTTGCTAGTATTTTACAGAAAATAGTACACGATAGCAAAGAAGAGGAGATACCAGTTTATTTTTCATTGGGTCACGGAGGATTTTTGTACCATCAGCGGTTACCGCATTTGTCAGACTGACATTTTATGAGGGTTTATGGTTTGTCTTTAAAAATCGAGCCAGTCGTAAATGTAAACAGGTGGAATTGGATTGAAGCTCTTGATGGATTCCGGGATTCGGGAAATTTCATCGCGGGTGTGAGGTGGTTGAGGACGCCTGCGGCAGGCGGCGCTGAGTCCTAGACTTCAGCGGGAATTTTTTTATCTGTGGACAGCGGATTCCACTATCTGGTCATCGATTTCAATTTATCAAGTGTTTTTTTTTCTCTGGAAAATGGTTTCTAGGATTTTATAGAAAATAGTACGCGATAGGAACGCAGAGGAGAAACCAGTTTATTTTTCATTGGGTCGCGTAGGACTCTTGTACCATCAGCTGTTACCGCATTTGTCAGACTGACATTTTATGAGGGGTTATGTTTTGTCGGTTAAAAATTGAGTCACTCGCGAATGAAAAGAGAGCACTACTGATGGATCGACTCAATGTTTTCGGGATATTTGAGACTTGCCGAGTTTCGCGGAATTTCCCTTCGTATTTTGATCGATCGACTCGGGGAATTTGAGACGAGGAGTAAGATGAGGATTTGAGTGTGTGGGGATATTGAACCGCGTGTGATTGATGACTCTATTGTAAAATACACACACACAGACACTCGACGGATACTATTTACCCCACACCCCCGAATTTTTATTCATTCATTTGAAGCCAGTGTTCCCCCGGAAAAATTCTCTCATTGCAAAAAAAAAACACGTACAGCATTTGTTTAAATCTTTTTTTTATTTTTACTCACATGATACATTGCAAATTGTAGATCACACGTGAAATATCATGTGCGCGAAATCAATAGAATAATGGAATAATCGTAAAAAAATTCATTCCATTTCAATGCTGTATAAAAATTGAATTTCGGTGTTATTTTTTTCATTTTGCATTTTTTTTTCCACTCTTCACCGATAAATTTACATTTAATTCATTCACACAGAAACGAAAGCCATTTCAACTACATACACACACGCATATGCATGTCGTTTATTCCTCGTTAAGTTTTATAACGAGTGGTGAGGCTGACGCGTACCATTTTACCGTACATTTGGGAGTAGTTATGAAACCCGGGTTTACAAATCAACTCACGGGCGAAATGTTTCGGGGACATGGGGAGTTGTAGATGTGCGAGGGGAGTGTGTAACACCACCTTTTCGTTCTCTCACGG
>JAPYZM010003464.1:0-11177 GCA_030522845.1 Psyttalia concolor
CTCCTGCCTGAAACCAGCTGATTACGCACTCGGCGCTTCGCGCCTTGTGCCTAATTCAGCCGGTTCCAGGCGTCGTGGCATAAAATTATGTTCAGGACTGGTTGGGAAATTTCGTCCTCAACGTGTGTGGTTACATCACTCGCCTACGGCCCATGCTGTAAACCCCACACACGTTGAAAACGAAATTGCCCCACACGTGCTGAAATATACTATTTCACACGCATTGCTTCTAACACACAAAATGTTGGGCCCCAGCCGAAGCTTTACGGGAGGTTCAACAAAACCGTCCCTGAGGAAATTTCGTCAACTCAGGGGACTTCGCATGGCTGGACAATCGGTTGCCCAACCAGCTCAGCGTGGTATGGTAGAGTGGGCGAGGTCCACCGGGAGTAGAGCTACTACATCATCGGCCTTTTCAAGACGCCTTCCGATGCGTTTACAGCAGGTCCTTATGAACGACAACGTCCCTTTAAAATCAACCTCAACTTTAATCAATGTTAGAAACAACAATACGCAATCTCTCTTAGATTTAGAGATATTTTAGAAAAACTAATTGGAAAAATTAAAATTTTTCAATTTTCTTCTCAAAATTTCGTGATATTAAAATTTGTGATAAAACCTTTTTTGTAGAATTTTATGAGGCCTACAAAAAATGTCCAAAGCAAAAAAATACTATCCCCCATAGATGCCGAGATACTGTCAAAAAACGAGGTCACGTTGCAATACATAAACAACCTCGTAACTTATGTTTTTAAAACCATAATTTAGGTTTTTGAAATTGTCATTTACGATATCTCAATCGTGAAAAATTCAAGATTGAGATATCGTAGTTTACGATATTGGAACACCGTAAATTACGTGATTGGAACACTGGGATATACGAAAAAATCGCGTAATTTACGATTTAAAAAAATAGTAAATTACTTACTAATTGTTATTTACTTGAATCGTAAATTATGTTGTTAAATCAAGTTATGTTTTATAAAACGGCTTTTATTTTGTATTGGTTAAAAAACGCATAGCTACCATTCATATGGGC
The DNA here is from genome assembly GCA_030522845.1 of Psyttalia concolor. Classification (NCBI taxonomy): domain Eukaryota; kingdom Metazoa; phylum Arthropoda; class Insecta; order Hymenoptera; family Braconidae; genus Psyttalia; species Psyttalia concolor. The sequence goes on from JAPYZM010003464.1 coordinate 1,040, forward strand.
CACCCCGATGATCGTTAATATCAATTGTGTGCGATAACTCCGTGGTAACGCGTTAGGTTGCGGCTCCGTAGGTTGTAGGTTCAAATCCCATTCCGATAGAAAATCTTTAATTTGTATTTATGGCTTATTTAGGTCCGAAAACGGCGGTATTGAGTGAAACGACATTTAGTAAGTTCAGAAAGGGAGCGCTCAGTGAAAACTGAATTATTTCAACTTTTTGATCTGCAAAATACTTCAGTTCCTATAGGTACCTATAGGTGTCATTGCTCAAAGAGACTGCAAGAGATGAAGATTTTGGTCGCGCACGAACATATTATAATTTTCTACAGATCATTTTGGTGACCCAAAAAGATATTTGACATAATCTTTTGAAGAATCTTCCAACAACTAATTGAAAGAGTTTCCAAAGACGGATATATTTTTACGCGGGCTTATATTCCTCATCTCTTCTAGAGTTTGTTAGGATGTGATAATGCTTTTTATGACTCATTTTGTTACACCGCAGATAGTTCAGTAGTATTGAGTTCTCAGTGATCAGCCTAGAGTTATAAAATCCTTAGAAGTGTACATGATAGAGGGAAACAGTAGCATTATTGTCGGAAGAAATACTTCAGCAACTTGGCAAGATTTCATATTTCAGTTATTTTTTAATTTTTCATCCAATGCATCCATTGAATGTAAAGGTTTTATATGGACTCATCATTTTCTGTTGTCATGTATACCCTCTCCGGCTCAACGTATTTACCCTTCCCACCCCCTAACCCCGCTGTACCCCCATCGCCAAGAACCAAGGAAAAACCTCACACTGAGGGGGAAACCTTGGTCAGGTACAGTCATCCCTTCTACGAAACTACCGCTCGGCACTGAATCGTGAGATTAGAGTGCTACAATTTTTTACAGATTTTGTAGGTAGTTTGGCACTCTATTTATAAGGCCACTACCGTTGGTTCATTAACTCCTTAAATACTGTTTGCATTCGAAGTCTCTTAGGAGATGGTGTATCAAAATGGTTACTTGGCGTTTTTTTACAAACAATTTCTGTTGTTTTCTACAGTATTTCAGTTGGCTTTTCAAATATGGATTCAATAAAAGAAACATTTTTCAGCAAGATACGCGACAGCGTATCGTGCCAAGTTGACGTTTTACCTCTGTGACGTGATAGGCCGTTGCTGTCACGTATAATATACAAGGCACGACTACTCCCCGAATGGGTTTTATTTTTGTTCTTATAACACGAGAATTTTTGGCGGAATCCGTCTTTAGTTACATTATATAAGTTGACCATGAGCTTTATGAAGATATTTTTACTTTCTCGATTAAATGAATAAATAAAAATATCCTTCCATAGCGACCACCATAATGTAATATTTCGACGATTGTTTTTTCTCAGCGTTAGTATTTCGTTATTCATCGTTGGCAACGAAAAGAACATCTGTTTCTCCCTCTTTTGTGTATCTTTCTTCTTTCTTTTTTTTTTGTCCAGAGACTATAGGGGACATATCCACGCTTATTGACAGGCTTCGAATGAAAATTCCGAAGCGGTAGCGCCTGAACTAATTCTGTGCCTTCTTGGGGTATGGTAGGACGCATATAATAGCATCGGTAACCGCGCACAGAGCAGCCCTAGATTACCGTCACATATTGGAAATTGAATTATTTCCTTTCACTCGGCTCGTTTGAAGGTTCAATGTAGGTAATTATAAGTCCATTTATTGCAATTGAAGGTAATTAAATGGTTAGTTTGATCTACCATGAAAAAATCCAAAAGGGGGTGCTACCTTTTTCCTAAAAATGTTTTTAAGTAAAAAGGAAATAAATATTTATTTTCAATTGGAATAAATGAACTCACAATAATCTACAATAGACCTTCAAATGAGCTGAAAAAAAAATTCATTTTCAATTATTTGGTGATAACTATATGGGGTTTTGGATTATGTCAGAGTGCGTATTAAAGCCCAGCCACAGATAAGAGCGGACAGCGTAGAGTGCCGGAAAGAGCCTACTTCATTTGGGAAATTTTAGTAAAGACCGTTCATAATTCAGGGAATGATAGTTGCGTAGCAATAATCAAAAAACCGTCAGACTGTGTACTTGGAAAAAGTTCATTAAAATAATCAAAATTCTATTTTATTCGGTGCTGAAGATTTTGGGAATAACAAAGCAATATTTGTCTCGTTTTGCGACGCTACTATTAGATCAATAATAATTAATAAATGAACATTGAGGATTCAGTATGCACAATGACGTCACGCGACACATACCCGGTAATTCCCACCCTCTCGTTCCAAATTGTATCATTGGCAAAATTCTTGAAAATCACAAAATTTTTATTCTACTAAATACTAAACAATGAAGGAAAAAGAACATCATAGGTTTTTTTAATATTTGAGAAAGTCACCTATACCCATTTTGCCCCGCTCCCGGGATTAACAAAAGACTATCTCTTAACTCAGAATACTTTTCAGAATTCAGTGTAAGCTTAGCAACCCATTTTGTTCCGCTTTATCATATTATTTTGCAAAAGATTGTTATGCTTTGCAAAAATCTGTGAAATCCTATAAAAAAATGACAAAAAAACTTTTGTGAAAAAATTGGGCTAAATTCTCCTTTTATGTCCTGATCATAATTTTTAAAAAATATCGTCAATTTGACTCACAAAAAGATACGTGAAATTAAAAGTACGCCAAGCCTTTCGTTCCTTAATAATATTGGTCTACTGAAAAACAAAAAACTGGCGTTTTTTTAAACAATGCGCCAAGTCAATTTTCCTCACGTGAGTTTATAATATACTGTTTGCATGGCGAATTTGAAAAAATTTCGGAAATGGAGGAAAAAACAAGTTTGAAGTGCGAAGACAAAAAAATCATCGGTAGCTGTAGCGCACACGTACTTGAGTGGTTTTCTTCGTATTATTCTAAAAGTACATATATTAATCTCTCGATTTATCTTCACCCTATGAACCGCGGCATATACGTTGATGCTGCAGCTACTCATGTCTTTTTTTTCGTCGCACTTCAAACTTGTTGTTTTTTCCTCCATTTCCGAATTTTTTTCAAATTCTCCATGAAAACAGTATACTATAAACCCACATGAGGAAAATTGACTTGACACATTGTTTTAAAAAACGCCTGTTTTTTGTTTTTCGGTAGACCAATATTATTAACGAACGAAAGGTTTGGCGTACTTTTGATTTCACGAAATTTTTGTGAATAAAATTGACGATATATTTTGTTAAAATTATGATCAGGACATGAAACTTCAACTTGGCCCAATTTTTTCACAAAAGTTTTTTTGTGATTTCTTAATAGGATCGGAATAATACTGTTACGAATATTAATCTGAGATACTATCGACTGATGTTCTTTTCTTTATTGATTGAACTCCTTCTTCTGAAGTTGTTGAGTTTCCCTATTCCTTTGTCGGTAGTTGTGAGTTCCCCATCGGTTTTCCCCTGTCTTTTCGTAATTTTATAATAAATAGTATTTTAACATATCCAGGGCCTTTTCAATTGATGTCAGAAGTGGGATTAATGTGTTGGTGTCGGCCAATGGAAGGAGTACACATACATATACATGGATGACGGATATTCTCCACGGAATCAAGAATTTCTACGGACATCGATTGACAAAACGATAGAGTTGAACAATGCAGAGATCCGGGATTTCGTTAATCGCTCTCTTCCAAATTGATTCAGGAATGAGATAATGCAGTAAGGAGACAGTTCGGCTCAACTCCCCGAGATGAAATACGGTCCATCGTTCGTTCAGAGCTCTCGGATGTGCTCCACACAGAGGTGTCCACATCGATTGTTACAACGCAGAGAGAACTCTTTGACGCCACTCACGGGGAGATCCGTCAACAGACTTCATCTTTGAGGGAAGAACTACTTACCGGCCTGAAACAGAATCTTCAAATGGGAATTGCAACAGCGCTGGATGAACTTTTGAGCATTCTTCGGCAGGATTTGAGCTATGAATTCAATTCTACCATGGATTAAATACGGTAGACTCTTCAATTGCACATACAAAAGAGGATCCAAGAGGAACTTCAATCTTCATGTTACGTCTGCAAAGACGTACAATATTGCTATTTTTTATTTCAAATAATAGCCGCGAAGATTTTTGAAATACCATCGATATCAATTGATATCAGTGGTATCCAAAACCGACTCATTTCTCACATCCGGTGACAACAATGGGTCGGATCTAATTTGGAATGTTTATACCACCCGGGTGCTATAACAAAATAAAACGAACAAAATTATTACCCAACTTCTTATTACTGTTGCGAAGCATGAAAGCCTTTCAACAGACATTCGCCCCTTTTCGCCCCGCGGTTTACCTCCGTCGTTTTCCCCAATGCACTTTTTCCTCCTCCCCGCTTTCCCTCCAATACGCAGCTAAGCTGGTTGCAGTGTTACCACGCCAGTTCCCCTACCCCCTCCCTTCCCTCCATTTTCAAATACATTTAATAAAACATACGTCTTATTGACCCCTCCCTTTGTGTTGGAAATTCGACTATTTCCAATGGCAACGGCTCGCACACAGACACACTCATACAAACATTCACTCGGCCGCCTCGCTTGACTCGCTGGACAATTTCCAGCTCTCAACCCACGCATTCACGCTTGATGGCAGCACCTCTTGGACTGCTCTGCACCCCCCACGGGTCATCACACCTACGCAACTCATACGTACGCTAGATACTAATTAATTGCGCAACTCTCCAAACTCGTGCATGCGTACTGGCTTTCTTCCTTGCCACATGTAGCCTTGCATGCCAATTTCCTCCTTCTCGTGCTAACGGTTATCAAGTGTATATCGCTATAATCTTTGCTCTAAACTCTGTCAGCTCATTACTAAATTTTTTATCATCAGATCTTAAATCTACTTCTCAGAACTAAAGTTCCGCTCATTTATCTGCTCAGCTCACTGATCAGCTCAGATTTTATTTAACTTATAAACACAACGGAAAAAATAAATTATACATTAATTGGACAACACAGTTAACCGCGTGGCAACAATAAAGAATCATAGTGACTCTGAAAATTAACTAGTGTGTGAAAGTGTGGTTTTTTTCACCCGGTTAATCCTTTTCGTCGTCCGCTCATCCCGCTCGGCCTAAACCAGATCCGGCTCATTAACCTTCACCGATTAATTAACATTTTTTGGTCCTTCGAGCCGGATAGGCGAGGGGGGAAAATTAAACTTCCATCGTGGCACTCAGCGGTTGGTGACTCTCGTGACGTCAAATGCGTCATCGTCATCAAATGCGTCGTGGAGCACGCCAGTTGTCCCTACCACTAGCAGCCAGGCCCGTATGACAGCAGCGTAGGTACCTCGCTCGTGACAGGGCGTCGTCCAGTGCCACGCCTGCACACCTGAGGGCCCCGCTCTTCGGAATTTTTCCACTCTGGACAGTGTCTGCTTACCGGAAAGCCTCGCTGCAGGACGACTACAAACCGAGGCTGTCGTCACCATTGTCTGTGCCCTGCTCACCTATAATACAGTCTGCTCAGATAAGTAGAGCATAAGCAAGGTATCTGCTTATTTTACTCTGTTTACTTCTTGGTTCCGCTCAATACTTTTTGCACCGATCAGCTCGAGCTCGTTTTTTTTTGATAATTGCGTCGATTGAAGTGACAATCAACCTCAACATCTCACGTGCTGCTTTTAATGAGCGCACTTACGCCGAAGTTTGAGCTGAAGGGGCGAAACAGCTCGGGCTTTCCAGTCTTCAGTCCAGACTGGAAATGCTCGATAATTGCTGGGGGAAATTCGAGGCTGCACATGAAACATTGACTTCGGTAAGCGGCAAGGTCGACGTCCAGGCCGTGGCTTACTTCAAGGATAACCAGTTTGACATCACTTTTTCTCATTTCACCGAAGCTACCGCGCTCCTACATCAGCTCATTGAGAAGAAGGGTATCTCGTCCAGCTCGCGTCGCTCCACTGTGCCGAATCTGGAGCAATACTCCACCTTCAGTCGCTATGTCCCTGAGATCGCGCTGCCAAAGTTCTCCGGGCAGTACTCTCAATGGCGGTCTTTTAAGAACCTTTTCTCGGCCGTCATTGGGTCCAATACATCTCTCTTAAACGTCGAGAGGATGTATTTTTTGCGCTCAAGTCTTACCGGAGAGGCCGCTCACATCATCGCTAACTTGCCGCTTTCCGATGATTCTTTCGCGTCGGATTAGGATTTGCTCCTTTCTCGTTACGAGAACAAACGTCTGCCCGTGTCGGCTCACCTGGAACAGCTCTTAAATCCTCCGGCAATGGCGGCTCACAACGCGAAGGAACTGAACTGCCTGCTATCCCTGTATCTGCGCCTCGCAACGCACTGGAAGCGCTGGAGTCTCCTGTAGGTCATTGGGACCAAGTCATCGTCCACACGGTGACTAACCGGCTCAGCTCAAAACTCCGTGAAGCGTGGGAAGTCAAGGTCGGCTCATCTAACGACTATCCCACCTTCACGGACTTGAGAGACTTGCTGGTCGGTAGGGCGCGCGCCATGGAAAGTATGGAGATCAACTCCCAGCCGCGCGCTCCTCCGTCTTCCGGCTCACCGTCAGCTCAGCAGGGGGTTCCAGGGAGGAATACTCATGCTCAGGGGCGTAGCTCAGAGTCGGCTCGCGCTTACAACGCCGTTACTTCGTCCGCTCAGACCGCTCAGCCAGTTCGTCCAGCTCAGGTCACTTCCCAATCGTCCAAGGTCACCTATCCTTGCTCGATGTGTGGCAGCGACCATTATCTGGCGTCATGCAGCGCATTCAAGCGGCTGACCCTGGATGGTTGCAGGGCAGTGGTGGAGAAACACCGTCTCTGTTTTAACTGCCTCGGTCGTCACTCGGTGCGAGACTGTCGTTCTCGCCTGAACTGCCAGCTCTGTGGGAACCACCACCACTCGTTGCTTCACCCAACATCCTCAGGGGCGCAACCTGCGCATCGGCCAGCTCAGCAGCAACGACCAGCTCAAGAACCACAGCCCTCAACGTCAGCCGAGGCAGTCAAGTCTGGTCAATGAAGTTGTACGGCTCAGAATGCCGTCTCATGCTCCGCTCATCGAAAAAGTTCTGCTCAAGATTTCCGCCCTGGTGTCCTTTTAGCCACCGCTCTCGCTCAGCTCGCTCGGCCAAATCGCCCAGTTCATCAGTAGTTCATCAGTAGTTCGACTACTCATGGCCCAGGGTCGAGAATCTCGATCATCTCCGAGCAGCTCGTGCGTCAACTCCGATTGTCGATACTCAAGACCTCTCCCCGAATCTCAGGAATCGGGGAAACAGCATCTGAGCAAGCGTTAGGAAAAGTGCAGCTCACACTACAGTCCACTTACTCTCAAGTGCAGCTCAGAGTACTTACCTACGCTCTTGGACGGCTCACAACCTCGTTACCGACCTTCTATTCAGAACAGCTCACCTGGGATCATCTTCAAGGTCTTTAGCTCGCTGATCCCGGTTACCTCATGCCATCCCCCATCGACATCTTACTTGGTGCTGACGTCTATGGCCAGCTCATTCAACCGGAAGTGCGCTCCATCAGTCCTCAGGCATAATCTGCTCAGCTCACGCACTTCGGTTGGATCGTCTTTGCACCTACTGAAAGTCCAAGTCCAGCTCAGATGCTGACGGCTCATGTAGCGGTCTCCAACGACGACCTCAACAACGTGCTCACTTGGTTCTGGCTCCAGGAGGACATTCCTGGAGCTCCAGAAGTACAGCTCACGTATGAAGAGGCTCAGTGCGAAGAGCACTTCAGACATACTCACTCTCGTGACAGCTCAGGCTGCTACATAGTCAGGATACCGCTCAAGGCACCAGTAGAACAGCTCGGTAACTCAAAGTCATCTGCGCTTGCTTGCCTTCATCGTCTGCTCAGGAAACTATCCCGTGAAGGAACATACAGCCAGCTCTACTCAGCTTTTCTCAAGGAATACGAAGACCTGGACCACATGCGTCCAGCTTCAGCTCAACTCAACACGACTGCTCAGGTACAGCTCATAGGAAGGTGTTCGACGGCCGGGATGACCTTGGCACATGGAACCTCGGTTTCAGGAGGGTTGAGGGTCTAGGACGCCCGGTACTGGACTCCAGCTCACGCAGGCAGCACTTCAGGAACGAACTCAAGATGATCTCACGGGGTAAGAAGTTTACCAAATCTCACGCTCTCACCAAGCTCACGCCTTTCATTGATCGCCAAGGGATACTCAGGATCGGAGGGAGACTCCGATTTGCTCAGCTCAATCCAGAGAGCAAAAACCAGGCAATCCTTTCGACGGATTCTCAACTGGCCCAACTACTCATCAGGCAAGCCCACCTCCAAACTCTTCATGGAGGCACACAGCTCATACTCAGGCAGCTCAGGAGCAGCTACTGGATTCTTGGGGGATGCTCACCAGTATCCTCCTTCATACTCAAGTGCGTAGCCTGTACTCGTCAACGCGGGGTACGCGCTCAACAGCTCATGGGCCAGCTGCCACCAGCCAGACTCACCCCCTCCCGTGCTTTCCTCAATACTGGTGTCGACTACGCCGGCCCAGTTTCTCTCAGGTTATGGAAAGGGAGGGGCCACAAATCCCACAAGGGCTGGTTGGCCATCTTCGTCTGCATGACCACTTCTGCAGTTCACCTCGAGGTCGTGTCAGACTAATCATCGGAAGGATTCATCGCGGCATATCGTCGCTTCACAAGTCGTCGCGGGATATGCAAGTCCTTGCTTAGCGATTGCGGAACCAACTTCCTTGGCACTGAATCACGTCAGCTCGCCCAGCTCTTGCTCAACAATGGAACCCAGTGGTTCTTCAACCCTCCAGGTGCACCACATTTCGGAGGGAAATGGGAAGGTGCGGTAAAGTCGGTGAAGTTCCATCTCACTCGCACCATCGGCGAAGCGCTGCTCACTTTCGGGGAACTCACCACTTTACTCGCACAGATAGAAGCTATGCTCAACTCTCAGCCACTGGAACCGCTCACTGACGACCCTGATGACTGCTCGGCTCTGACTCCAGGCCACTTCCTCATCGGCCAGGCACCCACGACTATCCCGGAACCCTCTCTCGAACAACTCAACGTCTCACTACTCACGAGATGGCAGCTCATTCAGCAAAAACTCCAAAGGTTCTGGAAGCAGTGGTCTACTGGATATCTTCAACGTCTTCACTCGATATCCAAGTGGCACCACCCGAATAATCAGATCGAGGTCGGCTCACTAGTTCTGCTCTCTGACGAGAGGTTTCCACCAAGCAAGTGGCCCCTCGCTCGTGTAACCACTCTACACCCAGAAAAGGATGGACTCACCAGAGTCGTTACTATCAAGACAGCGCAAACGACACTTACGCGACCTATCGCCAAGCTCGTACTCCTGCCAGTCTCATCTGCATCAGCGTAGAACCAGGGCAGCTCATCGGCTCATCGGTCCCGGATTACATCAACTTGGGAGGATTTACGACCCGAACAGACCAACGAGCTTCAGGATGATGATGACAGCACCTTGGCCGGACGGAATTTACGCCTCCCATGGGCCAAGATGTCGCCATGCTTAGCTAGCAGTGCCGCTCAAGGATCAGCTCAGTTCAAGGGTGACGTAACAAGACCGCTCAACTTGAATTTTTTGATCTTTGTTTTCTGTTGAAGCTCACTCGTGGAATCTAGCCATCAACTCGAAACTCGTTGGTGACCGTGGGGGAGAATGTTGAAAATTCGACTATTTCCAACGGCAACGGCTCGCCCACAGGCAAACTCATACAAACGTTCACTCGGCCGCCTCGCTTGACTCGCTGGACTATTTCCAGCTCCAAACCCACGCATTCACGCTTGACGGCAGCACCTCCTGGACTGCTCTGCACCCCCCACTGGTCATAACACCTGCGCAACTCATACTTACGCTAGATACTAAGTAATTGCGTAACTCTCTAAACTCGTGCATGCGCACCGGCTTTCTTCCTTGCCTCCTGTAGCCTTGCATGCAAATTTCCTCCTTATCGTGCTAACGGTTATCAAGTGTACATCTATAATAATCTGTACTATAATAATCTGTGCTATAATCTGTAAGAGATTTCCTCGCGGGGTATTGCCCCATGGGGAAATTGCTCTTACTGGCTCCATTTCCTAACACAAATGCGAGTTGGGCGCCAGCTGGGTTTT
>JAPYZM010003465.1:0-11175 GCA_030522845.1 Psyttalia concolor
TTTCGGTACGCACGATCGAAAAATCCACGGATTATTTTATGTACTGAGAATTGATTACCCGATGTTCGGCCGAATCTCGGCCAAATGACGGCAGCCGAATTTTGGCAGACCGACAACTGGCCAATACATCGGCCAGCGTTGGCCCCCGACACTTGGCATTCCAACTCTCGGCCGACAGTCGGCCGATTGCTGAGCTCCGGCAATTCCTACCCGGGTCGTTGGAATTGTCAACCTAATCTCTCATCTGAATACTTTCGATTAGTTATTCGTTCAGTGAAACTTGGTTATGATCCGATTTCCGATGACGGAATGCATGTGGAATGATGACGGCACGTGTTAAGCTTACATATGCCCAGGAATATTATCAACAATTGTGATTTATCAAAAAGCACCCGGTCTCTCAATTTTCACGTACAGTCCACATGAGCAAACGTGATTCAATATAGCGAAGGGGATGGGAGAGAACACCGTATGCGCTTTTGCGGCCGATCTGCCGCGCAACGTGACCCGTGACGCTTTTTCGGAATAATAGCGTATTGTCGGCTTCATAACCCCCTCATCAAGCGCTAATGACAAAATTATAGAACAATTGATGAAAAATTTCCGAGGATTTATAATTTTTGATGTACAAGGCGAAATTTTTCATATCGATAAAGAAATTTTGTTTGAAATTTCTTCCTCTGAACTTTTCAGCCATTTTTATTGCATTTCAGTTGCGCTTAAATATTCCCCGAAATAATTTAATCATTAACAATGCAATATTTTTTGGAACAACGCCCGCCCTATTGAAAAATTAGCGATAATTCTTACCCGAAATTCCATGAGAATGCCATCGACAAATCATCGGAGCATCAATCATCTTGAATAAAAATACAAAATATTTCATCACATAAAAACACCAGTCATATCCGAGAAAACTTCCCTTCAGTGATGCAAATCAATTCCTCTTTTTTTCTGTTCAAAATATCGCAATTAAGTGAAGTTGAAGTTAAAACTTCCTAGGGTTGTTCATTAACTATCCACGATTTTCTAGCAAAACCCTTGGAAATTGAATGCAATTGAGAGTCTCCATTAAGTAAGAAATAGTATATTGTGCAACTAGTGCGTAAAGTAACAGTTTTTCGAACGAGTTGTGCATCGCTGGCACGAGAGTGGCCGGCGAAGTCGGCCACGAGTGCTACACGGAGAGAGAAATTCCATAAAATTTACGTGTCAGTTCCGTAATCTGCGAGTTAAAACAATATTCCGTAAAAATTACGGAACAGTGACGTACTTTTTCCTGGACTTCTCTGTAAAAAGGTATGGCACTGTTCCGTAACTTTTACGGAATATTGTTTTGACTCGCAGATTACGGAACTGACACGTAATTTTTATGGAATTGTTCTCTCCGTGTAGGCGATCACACGAGGCGAATAAGGCGATACGCACATGTTGCACACCTAATTTTTTATAATACCTGCCAAAATTCGCTTTGAGGGGAGGTTTGAGGGCCAAGTGGTTTTTTTGTGTGAGGAGTGCGGAAAAGTCAAGATCGTGTGTAAAGTGAAATTCGAGTGCGTAAAGCGAAGCTTTGCGCACGAGTTTCACTTTACCCATGATTTCTGACTTTTACGCCTACTGTGCGGAAAAGTACTACTTTACGCACAAAAACCGGTACCGAAAAGTGCACTTTTCGGGCAGGTATTGCAAAAAATCAATTTTTGTTCGCCAGCAACTTAATGTATGAATAATTCACTAATAAGTTTTATCCAGTGGAATGACAAAAACCAAGTCACAGCAAGTCCTGTCGTGATACTTGGCTCAACATGTACACTTTTCGAAAATTACTACTAAAATTTCAAGGCCAAAAAGTCAATTTTTAGTTATCTCTCACTTGTTTCAAATTCTTCTGCATTTTATTGCACAAAAACCAGTCGAATTTTGAGGTATACAATACAATGTTTGAGTAGCCATTTACGGGTTCACGTAACAATGAAAAGTACAGAATAATTAGAGAATACAGGTAACAATTCAAATTTCCATTATAATTTTGCGTGAAAAGTCCAATTATGTGGAATTTTGATGGTGAACTTAAGATTTCATGAACAATTGAATCGTCAATTAAAACTCCCAACATTGATAATTATAAATTATATGATAAAAAAAAAATTATAATCATAACATTCTCACCGTCACAAGTAAAAGGAATTAAACAATTTTCCCTCTTTAACAAATGGCAAAAATAAATAGTTCCATACATAACGTTTTAAGAAATTTTCTCTCTCAGGAAGGGAATTTATAGCATTACTTGATCTAGAACCCTAGGAGTCTTGGCCCCCTGCTCGCTCCGCTCGCCAACTTCGCGGGAGCCCCCCGCATTCTCTCGCAATGCTTTGACCGCCGAAACATCAATTTTTTTCCCGATAAAGTGGAAGTTGGAATTGAAGCTTGTTAAAACTACTCAATAAGAACATCCGATTCTACCGAAACATAAAACTGTGAAATTCAATACAAATGAGTCAGTTAAAAAATAAAAACTTCAATTGCTTTCTCCAGTAATTTAATGCATGAACAATTTCACTCGTGAAAATTTACTAGTGAATTTCACTCACTGAAAGCATAAAAACAAAGTCATACGAATCGCAACGCGGCATTTCGCTTAAAATGTAATACAATCTAGGGGGCTTCGCCCCCTATTCGATTTGCTCGGCGACTACGAAGGAGCGAGGGACGCCCCTCGCTCGCTTGTCCGTGTAATCCTTACTTTGGGCCTCGAAACATATCTTTCTCACTCTCAAGATCTTCATATTGAATTCTATAAAAAACATTACAATTAATTACCGAAAAACAAATATGAAATTGAACGCAAATGCATCCTGTTGAAAATACAACTCCAATTGTTTTTCCCTGCAATTTAATGCACGAAGAATTCACCAATGAGATTGATCCGCTGAAAAGCCAAAAGGTGATTTATACAAATCGTAGCTCGACACTTCGCTCAAAATCTATTACAGTTAGGGGCTTTGCCCCCTCGCTCACTTCGCTCCTTCTCATAACCTTTACTGAGAGCTTCGAAACATTTATCCTTTACTCTTAAAACCTTCATATTGAACTCGATAAAAAACATCACAATTAATTAGCGAAAAACAAATATGAAATTCAACGCAAATGCTTCGGTTAAAAACTCCACTGCGATTGTTTTCTTCTGCAATTTAATGCACGAAAAATTCACCAATGAGATTTTTTTGGCGATTTATACGAATCATAGCGCGACACTTTGCTCAAAATCTCTTACAGCTCGGGGCTTTACCCCTCGCTCGCTTCGCTTCTTCTCATAACCTTTACTATGAACTTCGAAACATTTATCTTTTAGTCTGAAGACCTTCATATTGAACTCGACAAAAAAAACATGACAATTAATTGAAGGGGAATTCCAAATTGAAGCTCGCTAAAACTACTCAATAACAGTCCCCAATTCCCCAGCGAAAAACAACTGTGAAATTCAATGCAAATGAGCCGGTTGAAAAAAAAAACTCCAATTGTTTTCTCCAGCAATTTAATGCACGAAGAATTCACCAGTGAGTTTCACCCAGTGAAAAGACGAAAACAAAGTAATACAAATCGCAACGCGACACCTTGCTCGACGTCTATTATATTCATATTGCTTACACTTTGAGGCAAATGTGTCGCTCAATAGATCTGTATATACAGCTGATGAAGGCCCGACGGAGTGCGTTGTGTCGTTGTGCACGTGCGTCTGAGCATAATGTATAAGGCACATTCCACAATGCCCGTGCATACCGCGCTGAAATCAATACCCATGTCCCTCTCTTTGTAACCTACATCGCCTCGACGTTCGCCTGCGTACAGTCCAACCCGAAAATTCCTCTCATCCATTTTTTTCCGCTCTCCTCCCCCACACAACATTGTTCCGCCGGTTTTTTTCCCACTGCTCAATACAACATGACGTCTTTCGATTGTTCAGACATCGCTCTCTAGTGTCTTAATGCATGCAAAATTTCCCCCTCTCTCTTTCTCTCTCTGTCGCCCTCAACTTCGTATGGCAATCCTGCGAGAAGTTAATTTTAGCTCGACCGTGACATCGGTGCGCGACACTCAGCTCTCACACTTACATATCTTTTTTTTTCGTTTCTCTTCTTATGTATTCGCGCGCAATTATGTCGTTCAGGTGTATTATCCAGAATCAATGTCAATTTTAATCAATTGAAGGTTTGTTCTTCGTCGTTCTGAGGTACAATTGTAGAGAGCGAAAAATCAACTGGAATTGAGAATTATTTTTTATGAGACGAAGATCTAATCGAATTTCGTCCGAGTGACTTCAGAATGGAGATTTTTTATTTTTAGAGCAACTACAGCCTGCTATGTTGAAATTAAAAAACAAACCATCGCATTGGTGTCCATCAATCCGCACGACAATTCTCTGTTCACAATTCATTAGTAGACAATCGAGAAAAAATTTGACAGATAACAATCTTAGTTAACTACTTAATAGGTTTTTTTTTAAAACAAAGTTTAAACTGGAATTTTTATCTTCTAAAATATTAATCTTAATCTCTTTAAGAATTTAATGTCAAAAGAAAAGGCAGCTTGTTGTGCTGGAAATTTTGTATAAATTAATGACAAGAAGTTTTTACTCATTAAAAACCTTTAGAATCTCAAGACAATTCTATATTCATAAATCTTCAGTAGACAATATTGGAAAAAAATAGAGAGCTAAATGTAACAAACAGAGTCAATGATAATTTACATCAAAGATTTAATCTTCAGTGAAAAGTTACCAAAATTGTGCTGAGAACATATTCTCCAATTAAGAATTAGTTTCGGTAATATTAAAACCCTGCCATTCACGGTAATCTGCGCCATTCCGCCTCAGTATCTGAGATACAGATGTAACGAAATTTTATTTTATCCAAATCAATTCAGAATTATAATACAGTCTACTGTATTGGCTTTTTAAAACAATAATCACAAGGCCATTCGGAAAGCATAAATCTTCAGTTAAAAAGTAATTAAAAAATTGAAGGCATGAATGTAATAAAGTTGGTCAATTTATCATCAGTAACTGATTGATCAACAGGCTCTGTTTGAAATTTTATTGAGGCTGGAATTCTTGATTGAATTTATGATTCGTAGTGAGATATTGAGATTTTAATGAATGTTTGAATTATTGAATTCATTTAGAAAATTCAACGTAGTTAGACTTACATTTTTGGCGTTTTTTTTCTTATGCATACATGAGCAATTACGTTGTTCACGTATCTTATGAAGAATTAATGATAATTTCAATAAATTGAAAATTTATTGTTCATCATTGGTAGGTAACGAAATTACGGAGAATTAATAATAATAAGCATTTGAAAAATTAGTGTTGGTGATAAAAAAAACTTTTTCAATTCAATTTAGACTGGAAGAAGTTTATGTGGAAACGATGAATTACAATGGTCTAATCTTCTGCTTCTGTTCGTAGATTTTTAGTAGAAATCATTGGAACAATTGGATATATCGATTTGAAAATCATTCCTTAATTTGTGAATCTCAACTGACTAATTACGAAGTTCATTTCAAAATTCATTATTAGAACTCAAATTTACATTGAAATTTCAAGATCGGAACTCTATTCATAGATTTAATTCACGTTTAGCTTATTCATATCCTCGTCGTCAGATTAAATTTAATATACGGGAAAACCTAGTGAGCTTAAAAAAACCTTCATTTAAAAAATACTCATTAAAACTTCATCATCATTCCTTCAATAAAATCCACAATATTTGTCCATTTGTACTTATCGCGGTGAAGAATAATTCCACAAAGTCCTGCCCTTGAACGTATTTCCGCTGTGAACTATTTTGAAATGATTTTCATTCGATTTAACAGATGAATTCTTCCAATATATTCGCAAACTAAATTAATCGCCAACTCGGCCACATTCGAGACAAGTTAATGCAAAGTTAGCCAAAGCCTAATAACTCAGCGACTCATTCCGCAGAAGTTATCGAGTGGAGTTTCGCCTTCTGGAACTCATAACATAACTATATACTTGATTCAGGCCAGATAAACACGCCGGGGGTATTCGAAAATACTCAGGGACGATGATATGTGCATCGCTAAAGCCATCTGCTGTGTATCATCATGGAGACGTTAAATACGTTGCACTGAGAAAAAAAAATAGAAATTATTTTTTGATAAGTACCTCAATGAAGAAACTCATACTTAAAAAATTATCAAGAGCGAAATATCTCACACTGAGCACAAAAAAGCTTGCATCAAGAAATTTTGCACTCGTCCGAACTGTGAGGTCATAAGACAATGGCCTCCCAAGTCAAGTCAAATATCTATTGCAGGAAAAAAAATCGGATTTGAGATTGGAAAACTATTGAATAAATTGAAACAAATGGACTTGTTTTGGGAAATCAGTTTCTTGTCATGGAGAAATTCCGATTGTATCGTTTTTGTGACAAATACGAAATGTCTTCACAAATATTTCCGCCTTCTCAGGGCAAACTATTTGGCTATTCCAAACTTTCGAGACATACGTTTCTTGATAAAAGTACAGACATCTCAACAATTTTTTTTCTCAGTATCGACTCGAGTATTTTTTCCAAAGCCGCCATTTCTCCCCCTGGATATTTCTTTTTTTTCTGCCCCCACTGGTTTGCCAAAAAGTTAATCGACCGAGAGACAGAAATCTCACACTCTCTCATCCCCAAGCAGCGTCTGGTTATTTTTCACTCGTGCCTTATAAACGTCGAAGAGCCGAGCGAAGAGGAGTAACGCTAACATTCAAGGATTCTTGGAACTGCTAGTCACTCACAAACGTAGCACATTTCCAACAGTACATATCGTTTCGCCTTGGGGTCACGCCCGTGTGCCCATACACTGTCGCAGTTTCATCTCAGCTCTTTTTATTCATAAATTTCAGATGTATTTTAGTTCATAGAGCATAACCGAGAAACTGCTCCACTAATATACTTCACCATGAGAATTCCCCGATGAGTCGTACTAAACCTCACCCATAGTCGATAAGATAGGCTGAAAGCCCATGTTGTCGCGGGTTTTTTTCCAGGTCACCGGAAGTGGTTAATTTAACATTAACACTGGGTCCATTTTTTGACAATTTCTTGTATTGCCAATCGCTTGGTTATCTGTCGCTCTGATAATCTCAATTCCCCCGACACATTTTTTTTCACAATTCGTGAGGTGGATACAGTACAGAGATAAATGTTTTGAGTTTTAGGGATTAGGCCCTAATGTTCATGGAGGCTTTGGTCTAGAATTAGACAATTCATAAATTATTAGATTAATAGGTACTTTCAGTGAAGAAATTCATGAAAAGCAACGGATCGAATTACGGAACATGTTCCATAATTTTTAATTATTGAGATGTAACTAGGGCATAAGATTATTAATAATGAAGTTATTTTCAGATGAAATTAAAAAAAAACAATTTCTTTTATTTGAGAAGCATTTGGAAAAAACTGCCGATTTTCTCTGAAAATCAATATTCTTCATAATGGTGAACATTATTAATAAATGAATACATTTTCTTTTCACGCAAAACTTTTAGTGAAAATAAAAGCCATCGGCAATATGAAGAACCAAAAGATATATTGGTCACCTTATAATAGTACGAACAGTGATTTATCAACATTATAGTATTTACTCATAAAAATATTTACTACAAAATTGTCAAATAATCGCCCAACCGCTGCACACAATTCAAAATTTCTCAAAAATATCAAAAATAGATTATTTAATAGTAACTTTTTTCTGAATTTACCAACAGTTTTTTCAGACAAATCCAATCATTGATTTACGTGAAGAAATAGTGCAAAAGATACTAATGCGTGGCAAAATGTAATATAACGCTCATGACTTACGATTTTTAACTTTTAATTTTTCTCACCCCTTTAAGTCAAGACATTCAAGGACTGAAAATATTGAAATGGAGTGCAGTCCGGGGGCTACCGTTGTCGACGGTTAAACAAGGACTCTAGCAGCGTATGCTTGAAATCTTGACAGATTCTCCATAAACTCCACCTAAGGCGTAACTCGTATCGAGATGCTCCCGATGATATCCTCTTTTCGCCCCTCCCCTGCTGGCCCAATATCCGTCCAAGTATGACGTAAGCTCCCTTGTATGTTAATCCGTCACGTTGTGTTCGGGCGCAGCAGAGTCTACTTCCTCGAATCGTACTTCGCGTCAGAGGACAAACGACAGTTTTGTATTACCTCCGTCAATGGGATTTCACGAAAGTGAACGACAAAAAAAAAGAAATTCAGTTGAGAGGAATGAGTATGAGATTAGATCGTGTTACACGGCATCTGCATCTCTTGCAGTTTCCACAAGTCGATATTCAACTCTCGGCCTCGGTGGACCCGGCAACCAGAGAAAATAGAGAAGAACGTACCAGGCGAGCTCACCCTCCCGTTTCGTCTAGCACACTTGGGTCTCGTCCCGCGAAAAATTTCAGGATAACTTTGAGCCTGACTCCTCTTCGATATTCCGTTTGGAATTTCCCGTTCGATTGCATCAAACTCCGGCTCATGGGGCGAGAAGAGGTGGAGGGAGACGGGTGGGGGTAGTCACAGCTTCTGATGCATATAAACTTGGAGGCACCCGACACCCGTGTCCTGGGCAGTAACCTAGCCGATCGATTTCTCGATGCACAAACCCCTATATCGTTAGTCTAGTCGTTCACCCGGTATCCAGTGGGGAAGATGCCTTTTACTAACGAGCCTGAACTTCCGCTACCGGGCGCTGTAATTGTGACAATCAAAATTGAAAATTTCAAATTAGTTGCCTTAGATGGTCGTGAACTAATGAGGAATTAGCGTGCCCAACTTTGATACCTTCCATTCGATTCGATATCTGAGATGTATGTACTTTTTATGGTACGATTGGAATCGCAGGGTTTTGATGGCACGCGTTGGCGCAGCATTGATTCTCCCCACGATTTGTGATTTGCTTTTTAAGGAGAAAATTATTTACGGATTTGGAATTGTAACAATGTCCCCGAGGGGAAATTTTGTACAGATTGCTTGGGTTCAAAACTGCTTTAGGTCCACTTGATCTGGATTATCTGAAAAAAAAATTTTTGCACACAGTCAGTTTGTGAACAAGATACCAGAATCCAATAGAAACTGTGGGAAAGCTGGAGAGGATTTTTCAGCTATAGGAGAAAAGTGGGGAAAGCGTTTTCTGAAACTCCACTGAGAGGAAAAACCGCATTTCAAAAAGTGAAGATTTCGCAGAGACTTCACGATTTTTTAAATTGACGAGCCACTGTTTTTTTTCTATCAAGTCAATGTTCTTCATCCGAAGTATTTTTGCCTGTGAAATTTAAATTTTTCGCCGACCGGAGAGCATTTTCCGAAATTACAGAGAAAAATCTTTGTTTCAACCAACAGAATTTGACAGAAGAACTTTATCGATAAGGCAAAGTTTTTTGTTGGATCAAGTAGGGGAGAATAGAATAAAATGGAACAATTTGTAATTTTCTCAAAATCTCAGGATTTTCATAAATTACACTTTTGACAATTGGAGACAATTACAAATCCTTCCATTAACCCCTACGCTCCCCTAAATCTTCTTTACCCAAAATAATTTCCCCGCTGTGTTATTCAAGCTGAAATTGAAATTTTTAAAACCTGTCTTCATTTCCTGCCTGCTTCTTCAAACACTATGTCAATGATTGAGATCTTAACGAAATACGAAATACCATAATTTTCTCAGCTAAATTAAAAACAAAACGTGGGTGAACACCCACAACTACTAGCACTTATCAACCACAGAAGCAAAGGGAGGAGAGAATTTTCGGAATGTCCACAGAAGGAATGTTACTTATGACTAAGAGGTTCTGTTGGGCAGATAGAAAATTTATTAAAAAATTGACAACACAATATTGTTGTTTGTATAGCAAACAACAAGTTGTACACAAATCGTTGTCCAAAATGAATTCTTTCTGGCTACGTAAGGTAAATTGGAATTCCAATTTTGTAAACCTTCTACTCCTCATTTTTATTTTTGCCTGGTTCTTCAATAGGGAGTATATCATAGATTCAGATGTCAACGAAATACGAAGGTGGAAAATTTTCTCAGCTAAATTCAACACAAAACGCGGGTGTAGAACCACCACTACTAGCACACATCAGCTATGGGAGAAAAGGGAAGAGAGCGTCTTTCGAAACTGGGGCAAGTTTGCACATTGGTCTTTCGTGCCAGAAGCCTGGAGCGAAAGAGACTCGGGTCGATGGTCCGGCATTCATAATCGCCGCTACTTCACTGCACTTCTTGTGTGTTATATATCTGTATGTAGGTGCGGCTTTTATGGGCGTAGTTCTCACTGATTTCTTTCCCCCTTTTTCGTTTTTCCTGGGTCTTCAATTTTTTTAAAATGCTAACCGGAAATCCAGAGCTAGACGTCTCTCATCAGAGTAAAAAAAAAATATATCCGCTTCCGACATTGGAAAGTCGTCGTGAATGGGTTGAAACCTTAAGGGTGGATGGATACAAAAGCCGGGATGGCTTCAGTGAGGCATGGTAATTAATACAGGAGAGCGGGATGGAAGTGTTGGCAAGAGGGTAGGCAGGATTTGATTAATGAGAAGTTTACTGAACGTCCGCAGCCATTGTTTTGGCTAATCACCGACTGCAAGTACATCGGAAAACTCTCCTGGAAAATGAGGGGTTGGTACAACTCTGAATTTCCGGCTTAGTCTACTCACGCCATCCGCACACTATTGAACTTTCTTGGCCACAATTTTTCCGACACTTGTAGAAAATTTTTAGTACACTGTTGGTCCATGGAAATTTCAAGTAATTTCTTCGGTGGACGGGGAGAAATTTTCACATATAATACCACGAGAGCTTCGAAATTATCGGATATTTTCCGATAGGTTCGTTGTAAACAAATGAACGTGTCAAGTTTTCCAGTTTAAAAATCACGAGCGCGAAGCGCGAGGGATTTTTCTGGAAAACTTGACAATCTTATTTGTTTGTAGGGAACCTTGAGGTAAATATCAGATAATTTCGAAGTTCGAGTGGTATTCGGGGTATTATTTTTTCCATCCAAATCCTGGCCGATAGAATTGCACCATGAGACATAATTTTCAACGAATTGAAAACTCAAAAACTTGATTGTGTTGATCGGTACATTTCCCTTCAATTTTGCATCG
>JAPYZM010003466.1:0-13413 GCA_030522845.1 Psyttalia concolor
CAATTAAACTTGAAATGATTTAGCTGTTCTCAATATCTTGAAAATAAAAGTTTGAGGAATGTTTTGAGGTGATTTTATCTATCTATTGATTTATGATTGTTGTGGGAAGGCATGCATATTCACTAGATTTCGTAATTCTGCCTAATTAAAAAATTGAGACTTTAGGGGTTCAATTTTCATCCATCCAAGCACATGTACGCATTTAATTCTGTATTTCTTTCATGATTTGAACAAAAAAAAATGAAGAAAATAAAAGAATTTAAAAATCGGGAATATCTAAAAAATTTTACACTGTCCATTTTGCCCTCGGTGTCTGTTTTGCCCCCATCTCCCCTACTCAAGCCTTGGTTTAAGGTTGGAACAGCATGGCTTCTCAAGACTGGGATATCGAAGATAGAACAAGACTTAGTTCCAGCGTCAAATGATGACTGATTCAAATATGAGGAGCAATGTTCCATCGAGCTCGTTCTATCATGTTTCAAACTTGATTCATTGAACGCGACGAAGAAGATGCCAATTATTTTTTTTTTCAAAATTCAAAATTTCATTTCCTAATCAATTCATGAATCAAGTTGAAATTATCTAACAATTTTTTTCTCTCCTCCTAAAGATAGGGAAACCGACAATTATACGTAGATAACCTCATATCCACGTAAAGAATCTGTTGTCTCTTTATTTGCTCTTTAAGTTGAATTTAAATATTTCGAAATTCTCACAACAAATTTCTGTTTCAATTACTTTTGTTTATTCAATAAATGAGTAAATCTTTGTTTTGTTCGCCCAGCAAGAATCAGGATTTACACACATCCTTAGACGAGATTTGGATTACAACCCTGATCCAATCGGGACAGCTAAGGTTGGATCAACGCTCGACCAACGACGGGATCTCCAGCCTTGGGAACAGTTATTTTTCAATGTTCATTCAAGCTTGATCCAATCTCGAATGTCGAGATTCGACCAGTCTTCGTCAATCCTGGATCAAGACCGGCCGAAAGTCTCCAAACTATTAAATTATGTCCATCCCCACATTCACCTATCGATTATCAAATTGTTCGCATCTCAACTTTGCCTCAACACAAAACCTGTCTCCATCAGGACTCCACCACCATTTCCACCTCCATCCGTAACTTTCGATTACTTCCGCGAAAATCCCCCGCAGACGATACAAACCCAACGAAATAGAGTCATCCACCCTTGCTGGCCGTTATAGGACACCCCAAAAATAGCCCCTCTTTTTTCCTCGTGTACCGGCGTTCAAGACCTCCTCACCCCTCCCAAACTTATTTCAAGCAACACCACCAGCCGTTGGATTATCACCTCAGAAAAAAAAAACCCTAATTAACATCCCGCCAGAGGGTACTCGAGTCTCTTCTCAAATTTGATTATCCACAACTCAAACAATCACACAATCTCCGGTAAATTCAATTGCACACGCATTAAAGGGGCCCACCGGTCAGGAGACCAAATCAAACAGACTGGGGCCCAAAAGAAGTCAGCGATGGTAGAAATCCTCTCTGCCCGCACTTACGAAGATGACACGGAAAAAGTTTATGATTGAAAGTCGTCGGTCGTTGAGAGCATTTCCCCGAAAGAAAAAAAAATCTCATGAAGTCCTCTTTGAGCGGATGAATTTAAATACTCGTCTCTGGTGTGTCAAATCTCTTTATTTAATTCTCGCTCTTTTTCCCCCGAATGTCCACAGGCGATTGAGTGCCCCAGGCGTTCAGATGCATTCATCTGTATTAAGGCATGCTCCCACAAACCCACACCCACAGGCTCTTCTAATGTAAATGCATGTGTGTGTGTGTGTGTGTAAAGTATATCCACAATCCTCTCAAACGATTTCACGACGTGAACGAGTGCAGAGGCCTCTGTCAGCATCAGTCCAGCGATGGTCACCAAACAGTCGAGTCGGTTCGCCTTTCAACAATAATAAACCGGTCGGCAATCCTGCGAAGAGGACCACGAGGAGCCCCTTATTATTATTTTTTTTAAATAAAATGTTCATTTGTCGTCGACGAGGTGAAGCAGTTTATAACGGACGATTTTTTTTTTATTTAACTAGAGGAAATGGGAAGACGGAATACTTGAAAGAAATACCGGAAATTCTGGTGCAGTAGTCGTGGGAGGACTGAAATGTTGTGAGTAATTTTATTAATTTTTTTTATTTGTTTTTGGGGGGGTTGGGAGTGATGGGGTTGAGGGATTGATTTGCCCTCGTCTCCGGCTTCGTGGGATACAATGAAAATTGGGGGCATTTGAGGGGACGACAGGTCTTGGAGCTCAAGTGCCTTTAAAAATGTCTCTCGATTTTTTTGTTTTTTTAATTGAACAGGTAATGATTGCGCTGGCGTAATGAACAAGGGAAATCAGGGGGACAGAGGCAACTGTCACTGTCAATTGCCTGTAAATTAAATTGTTTATTAATGTCTAGAAAATGGAATGGTCCCCCGTGGATCAGGAAAGAATACGACGTAAGTCACTGGTAATCTAGATAAAATATTCTAGATCAGGGAAAGACCAGAGGAATGTGGAGTTTTCACTGACCTTTTTTTCCCTTTTCAATTCTGAGGAGGAGGCCTGGGATTTGGAGTGACTGGGGGTACACGTGCGAGTCATGCCGTGCAGTGTCAAATTATCGTCAGTACATTTTAACGAATGATGGACAAAGTGGCGGGTAATGGATCAATTTTATCAATTTTTTTTACGTCAATTGTTTGTATCTTCGGAAAGAGGAGGAGAAAAATATGCTCAGGTAAAATTGAAATACCAGGAATTTCCAGGGCCTTCCGCATTAAAATATTGTCTGAATATTTTCCGTTTTAGATCTCAAAAAAATTCGGTGGATTTTAAAATATTTAAACATCCCTAGATTTTTAAAAAATAAATCTCTTGAAGCGATAGAAAAAATTGGGGAATTTTAAAAAGTTATTAAATGAATTTTAAACCCGCCATTTTTCGGTGGCGAATTAATTTCGGTAATATCGCATTTATCCTTCTGAACAAAGAGAAAACAGACAATGTAAATTTTGTAATTTTGAATTATGGAAAAATGTCAATAATTTTCGCGGGAAAAATCGTTTGAATATTTTTCTCTTCGATTTCGATAAATTTTGAGTGATTTAGAAAAATTGGAAAATTCCTAGATTTTTTAAAATTGCAAACGACATTAAAACTTGAGCCATTTAAAAAATTACTTTACGAAATTAAACCCCCGAAATATTTTTTTCTCATTATCGAATTAATTCCTTTCAAATTTGAGTAATAAAAAAATTTAATAAATACAAATTTTAAAACCGGGAAAATTCTTCAATGGCGAATAAATTTCATTAATATCGCACTTTTCCTAATAAACAAAAAGAGAAAGAGAAAATGTAAATTTCAGCATGAAAAATCGTTAAAATGTTCTCCTCTCCGATTCCAAAAAACTTTGGTTGATTTATAAATGTCCCGACACCCCCAGCTTTTGTAAAACTCGTTTAACCGATTTATTTTTGCTGTAGAATAACTATCTTTAATGTCACACTTTTCCTCCAACCCAAAAAGAAAAAGACAATGTAAATTTCGTAACGTCCAATTATGAAAATCTAGTCACCCGTTGAATTCGTGCCTGAAGTGAAAAAAAAAAAAAAAGTCCAGACCCTAATCCGCCACCTCCCGATAAGATACGAATAGAAATTATTACAGCTCGCCGGTAAAAACCGAGAGTTACCCGCTATATATAACGAGATAAGCTATTTCAAATTTTCTCATGGAATCTGTTTTTCCTCAGCTCCGCCCATATATCAGGCATTCTAGAAACATTCAGATTATCCCTGTCATACTGTGAGCTATAATATCCTGTAATTTATACCGTTACCACCATTTCTCCATCTCCCGTACGACATCATATTCCCCCCGGTACTCTTCCACAATTTGATAAATTCATTTTTCCATTTTTTTACGTTTACAATTTTACGAAGTGAAAAACTAAATCTCCTACCCAATTTATTCACCATTTATCGTGCCATTTTAATCACTCGCTGTGATAATGAGTTTCAGCGTAAATATAGTAACAAATAATGCCGAGGAAAAGCTGAAAATGGAAAACAATGGGAGAAGGGGTGACACTTTCTCTGGGTAAATGAAGATAGAGAAAAAATTATTTTTTTTCCACAAAATCATTGAAAACTCGTGCAACCGTATGTATTATTTGTACATAGTATATGGGGCACGTGACATTTTGAGGCGAGTAGTTGGGTTCATTGTTCGTTATTCAGATGACAATGGAATCAGATGTTTTGTGGACGATATAATGGCGCGCGTGGCCTAGACGTTAATGAAAGGGTTTGCACCTTTTCATTCCGGAGAATGCAGTTCTCGAGTGCATCTGAGGATCACTGATTTTTTTATTTTACCGAGACCAGTCGATTGACTATTCAATATCTGAATTTATCAAGCACCTCCAGAATTGATATCTCAATAAAGAAAAGTCCCCGCCCCTAATCCTTCATAAAGTTGGAATAATATCACGAGAAATTTCAATTAGAGTAGTTCCCTTATACCCTCGAATCGGGAATTGAGGTGTACTCGAGCCTCCAACTTTCTCAAAACATTCGCCTAGTTGGGCCGATGTCAGAGTTGGAATCAATACCAAAATGATTTCTCAACTCGGCACTCACCCTGTCAGAACAAAGAGCAAGGGCTGGCGATTATTCCCTCGACATTCACCATTTTTTTTTAGATTGATCCGATTGAAGATAATGCCCACTCGAGACTGATCGAGGAGATGAAGCAGTTCGTCTGCGAGTGAAGTTATCGGACTTTTCCAAAATCCGCTCGAATCCTTCGTATAGTTCCAATCATATCACGAGAAGTTTCAATCAGAATTGTTTCTAAATGCGACAGAGTCAGGGCTGCAATCAATACCGAAAGGATTTTTCAATTCTGCCCTCAGTCTGTTAGAACGAAGAGCAAGAGCTGACGATTGTTCTCTCGATATTCAGAATTTTTGCAAGTGATCAGGTTGAGACGATTCGACTGCGACTGAAGTTATCAAACTTTTCCAGAATTGATGGCTCAATAAAAATCCTTTCGAAACCTTCCTAAAACTCAAATCATTGAAATTTTAATCACAAGTGTTTCTAGTTTGGCCAACGTCAGAGTTAGAATCAATACGAAAAAGATTTCTGAACTCTGCTCTCATCGTGTCAGAACAAAGAGCAAGAGCTGACGATTGTTCTCTCGACATTCACAATTTTCGTCGCTTGATTAGATTGAACAAGTCCATCTGCGATGGAAGTCAGACTTTTCCGGAGTTGCTATCTCAATAAAAAAAACCTTCCAAATTCGCGATAAAGTCCAAATGATGTCACCAGAAATTTCAATCCGAATCGTCTCTAGTTCGACCCAAGTCAGAGTTAAAATCAATACCAAAAAGATTTCTCATCTCTACCCTCAGTTTGTGAGAACAAAGACCAACAGCTGACGATTCTCTCAATATTCACAATTTGTTCAATTGATCGGCTTAAAAAAGTTCGTCTGCGACTGAGGTCAGCAGACATTTCCATAGTTGATATCTAAATACCAAAAAACCTTCCAAATTCATCATAAAATTCAAATGATGTCACCAGAAATTTCAGTGAGAAGCGTTTGGCCAATGGTAGACTTGCAATGAATACCAAAAAGATTTTTCATTTCTACACTCAGTCTGTCAGAACAAAGAGCACGAGCTGACGATTGTTCCCTCGACATTCACAATTTTTGTCGATTGATCCGATTGAAGATAATGCCCACTCGAGACTAATGTTTATGCGTCTGCTTCTCTTACACGCTGATCGTGTCGGAGCGGAGATGAAGTAGTCTGTCTGGTTTACTCCAAGGCATGTCGCAATCATGACTCCGGCTTTACGACCCTAGCACGCCTAGGATGCTGATTGATAAGTACTTTCAGATGTTACCCTACACTCCAATATGTAAACGGCCACCAACATTTATGCCACTCTCGACTCATATTGCCGTAAATCAATCGAAGGTGTCGTGCAATCCTTTCCTAATCTCCTTCCAATGACGGATTAAATTCTCCAGCAACATTTCATCAGTAATCCTCCAACGATTGTGAGACGCATTCTTCTGGGAGAGGTGCGCACTGAGTTATTGCGCAATTTCATTAAATAAGTCATCAGACGTTTTCTATTCATAGCAAGTATATTTCCTCGTCAAAATAATGAAATCGGTTACGATTTTTAATTACGTTCGACCAAGTCAGGAGGGAAGTCGTAAAATGATTCAAATGAACTTTGATTATTCCTCATTTTTTGATAAATATCTTGAAATTTAAGATGGATGGCGAAAATTTTATTTAGACCTTTTTTGTAGAGCGAATTGAGAACTATAAAAAAGCTTATTAGAAAAATTTCGAAAATTCAGTAAATAAGTCGACTTAAACCGCTTTATCACTTCACTCATGAATTTCAAGGATTTTTCCCTTAGATCAATCAATTTTGTCTCATCTCACAATTTTGGTGAAAATAAAATTTGGTAAAAAGTCCAGAATATGATTTTACATGCCAACGATATTTACGTTGGAAAATAATCAAATCGTTTACAATTTTTAATTACGTTCGACCAAGTCAGGAGAGAAATCGTTACACAATTCAAATGAGCTTCGACCGTTCGTCACTTTTTGATAAATATCTTGAAATTTAAGATGGATGACGAAAATTCTATTAAGATCTTTTTTGTAGAGTGAATTGAGAGCTATAAAAAAGTTTATTAGAAAAATTTCGAAAAGTCGTTAATTAAGTCGGTTTAAACCGTTTTACCCCTTGACTTCTGAAACCCAAATTTATTTTTCTCAAATTAATCAACTTCGTCCCCCTACGAAGTGTCAGTCCAAATAAAATGTGTCAAGAATCCCCCGAATACGATTTTATGAAGTCCGTTTGATTCAACTGCCTCGGCTGGGGAGACAAGAATGACTAGTCGTTAAGATGTTTTGACAAATGCATAGCTGGAGGTCTGAATGTACCGTTTAATTTCAATTACGAAACTTGACTTATCTCTCCCCAGAATTTTCATAGAATTTCTCCGACCCCAAGAGATTCCCCGAAAATTACGTGATTATCTTTTTCACAGCATCCCTCTATAAAAACGGTCTCAATTAATTTATCCACTAAAAAGTTTTCTATAATAAATATTACAAAATATTTCCAACAATTTTAACAGTTTTCCCACTTCACTAGTGGCTCGCAAATTGTTTTTTCAAGATAAAATTCTATCTCCCGTTTCTCCTATTGAAGAACTTCTTTGCTCTGAGGGAAACAAATTGAACTGGCGTCCCTCCTCGATCATTGCGTATTTGAATCGACTGGATAAGCCCTATCTACCGGTTGTATTTCAATGAACCGGTGCATTACCTCCGTTGTTTCCAAATGATAAACCCCTCCCTCCCGCCGCTTTTCATTAATGAACACCGCCGATGATCGGGATTCCGCACCGCAATAGACACAATTCATCAAGCAACATCCGCTGTCACTCCAGCAGTTGTACTATTTTTATTTCCTCTGTTTTTTTATAAGAAATAAAGCACGAATTGAAGTAAATAAAATACACGGAATTCTCACGCGAGTGAATCAACACCATCTTTCATTCTGTCTCAGCGTATATGCGACAGCATTTGACCTCTCGAAACGCAATACGAAAATAAATCGAGAGACGCTGGGCGCTACTGGATGCTAACTCTTTGTAAATCATTTGTACAGAGAAAGGCGATGCAGTTAATGACTGGCTATTAATAATCAAGATTAATGAGAGAGTGAGTAGAATTGAATGTCTGCCGACATTTATTGACTCGAGTCTTGCAGACTCATGTTCACAATGCGGTAAATCGGTGAAATATCTGTTTTTTCGTATTTTTTGGTAATTTTCCAGGGAGTAAGTATTTATGGGATGAGATAGAAGCCTTGGAGTGGGAGAAATGTCGCTTTTCCTGCCTCTTCTGATGGAGATTTTTAGTCGTTTGCCAACGGCACGAATGAAAAACTCCATGGAAATAGTTTAGGAATAATATGAGTGCGGTTTATTCTTTTTCGGCCTAAATGGACCGAAAGTGAGCATTCTAACCTCCCAGCGCACGATTATAAACGCTCGCTTACGTCCATTCCGGTAGAATAATCGTATTAAATCCTCGGGAGGAACATCAGACAAGCATTCCATCCGCGCTTACAACCCTCGCCTTCGGCTCGGGTCGTAATTTTGCGCCTGAGGACGACTTGTCTACTTTTCGTCCCTAGGTGAGAAATTAGTAGATTACATACCTAGGCCGGTAAAGTAAGGAATGTCTCAGATCACATGTAATTGTCGGCCGAGGCGAAGTCGAGGTCAACAAACATGTGATCTGAGGCTTTCTTTTTACTTGCCAAGGTGTGTATACTATTTTTCTTCTCGACGGATCCGGAAAGTGGCAACTTCGTTTAGCGCAGCGGCCCGAAAGTTGAGGCTTTTTCCGGCCGGAGGGCAGAAATAGTATATATAGTATATATAGCTTATATAACTTTACTGGCCACGGTATGTAATCTACTATTTCTGCCTACCTGGACTGAAAGTCAGCATTCCACCCTCACTTTGCTGGGTTAAAAACGGTCACTTTCGCCCATTTTCAGCAGAAAAATCAGGAGGAGAATCAGACTCGCCTTCGGCTCGGGCTGCAATTTTACGCGTGCGGACGACTTGTCTACTTACCCTCCCTAGGTGAGAAATATACTATTTCGTAGCGCGCAGCAACACGAGAATGTTGTTGTTCAGGTCCCACGTCACGAAGAATAATATCCACACCTCACCATGGAAAACATATCACCCTCCGCCACGTGCTTGTCCTCCTCGCCCTCGGCTTGGACATGAAATGTACTATTTCATCACGCTGTGTCGAAAAGTAACTTTTCAGTCCCTCTCTACTTCGCGACGAAATACCATATTTCGTGACAAGTGAAAAAAATGGTTTTTGGCGAGTGGGAGGTTTATATCACGAGCCGAAGGCGAATGAAAAAAATGCTTTTTGGCCAGTGATCCCATGAGTCAAAAACCAATTTTTTCACGAGTTACGAACAAAATTGTTCATCTCAATGTGTCAAAAAAGGACTTTTCAGACACAGCATGATACAAAATAATTTTTTGACACATTGAGATGAAAAAGGTCTGCCGTAACTCGTGAAAAAAGTGGTTTTTGACTCGTGGGATTATATGAACCTCTCACTCACCAAAAACCATTTTTTTTTTCACTTGTTAGGAAATATACTATTTCGATACTATTACAGGAAAGTAGGTTTGGGCTTGTGGAAGGTTTATAGCACCAGCCGAAGACGCGCATTGAACAATATTGTTTGTCCCAATGTGTGGGCACTGGGATTTTGCGCACGCAAAGCGTGCGTAAAACATCATTTTACACACAGTATGTGAAAATATTAGTATATTTTGTAATAAGTGAAAAAAATGGTTTTTGTCCCTGGCGCCCGAAAAACCGCGATTCTAACCTCACTCCGTTCGGTTGGATCGCGGTTTTCGGAGCCAGAGACGAAAAATATTTTTTGCAATACCTGCCCAAAAAGTTCACGTTTAGGTACCGTTTTTCGTGCGTAAAGCTTCGACGAATGTGATTATAAAGCCACATTCGTCAGATAATACTTTCATCGCCTGGTGACATAATGTACTATTAGCGAGTGGCCGGTTTTATATAATCCCGTGAGTCAAAAACCACTTTTTTCACGAGTTACGAACAAAATTTTTCATTTCAATGTGTCGAAAAAAAATTGTTATTCAAAAATTGAGGGGAAAATTATTTAAAAAGTTATTTTTGGAGTCATACATTCCTCGATACACACAAAGACGATCTAAAAGAATTTTTCTTTCTCTTAATTCGTGACGAATTTTCGATTTTTTTTTTCTACTGTAAATTATTGCAATGAAACTGTTGTAATGATCGATTTGGCTGGGGAAAAGAAAATTTGTCAAGTGATACTTAAATTTCCAGAGGAAATATATGAAAATAGTGAGACAGGGGAAAACTCCCGAAAATGTTGGGGAAGAGCCCTTCGGCCGATTTCAAGTATCTATTCAATGATAGAGAAAAAACTGAGAGAAAATATAATCCAAATGATCGGCCTCTGGTAATCATTCAAGAAACACGGAAGGAGCCGAGAGGAAGCAAGAAAAACGTAGTAAATCGTGCTTGGTTTCGCGTCTCGATCATTATCCGTGTGGAAGCGTTTCCTCCTTGACTCCACGTTTCACCATTTTCTACTTCCCCTTTGAAACGATCCCCCGGAGTTTCCTGCATCCATACCCAGTGATGACGAGGGATGAGGATTACCTTTCTCTCCGGCATCCGTTTTCCGATAATATTTTGGTAAATCGATTCCGGACTCCTCATCATCAGCTTAATTCATTGTTTTTTTTATGATTCTAAAATTGTCTTGAGAACCGATCAACTCAAAAGAAATTCGTGACAATTTTTCCCCGATTTTTCGGGTTTTCAATATTTTCAAGATAATTTTTTTTTTAATTTTTTCGTAGAAAAAAAAAATCTGTAGTTCCTCCAGGTCTCCCTTGCCGTCCCATCCCTTGTTATCAGTAGATTGGCGCAGAAGTTTTGTATATTCCCACCTAGCGGCAGCAGTTTCTCCCGGCCGAGGCCGACCGGCCACCCATCCAAATATGAACCAAACAATAATTACTCCGAAAAAAGCATTCTGATCTTATCCTTTCCTCTAGATAATCATGATCATCCTCAAGATACTAAAAAAGTTCTGGTAAACGAAGGAGAAAAAATAAAAAAAAAACAAATTCGTAAAATTTTTTTTCAAAAAATAATATTTTACGAAATGGTTTTTTTCAAAAGATAAAATTTAATGAAATGTGTTTTTTTTCGAAAAATAAATTGTTGTAAAAATGTTGTATCGTCCATTTGTTTCAGGTGACAACAGTGCCGGAGGCTGAGAACGGATTCAGAATGCCCCGGGCCTCAATGGTCCACATGACATCCACCGCAACGCGGCCCCAACACCTGTCCCAGGTAATTAATAACGCAATGACAACTAGCTCTGGAGAATTGAATAATTTTTTTACCCCCCCCCCCCCCCCCCCCCCCCCCCCCCCCCCCCACCCCCCCCCACGCCCCCCGCAACCGAGCACCACCCCCAACAAATTGATCGTCGATGTGTGCTACGTTAATTTCTCCCATCGAACTCAATCAAATTCAAACTTCGAGAGGGATCCCAGTCCCTCGATCTTTTTCCACCGTTCGCTCTCTGGCTTTAGGCCATATCGAAATGCACACCGCGGTTCCTCTGCTAGTGAGTTAATTGAGTGGTATCTCAGTGTTGAAGAAGAGCGTTATCCCCATTTCTTTCAGACCACCAACGTTTTCTTTGAGGTTTTTTTTTCCCGCCCATTCTCGCGTTTTTTTCCCCCACTGAAACTCGACCAAACCTCGCAGGAGTGCCTCTCCGCTATTCTCTCCCAGCATTAGCATAATCCCCCTCTCCGAGTTTTTTAAAACATTGTTCATTCCTATATTTTTCTCCCATTATGCGTAATAACATTGGAGTTGGCAAGATTTAACTCCAATACTTCAATATCGGAGGGGAAAAAAAATGACAAGTCAAGCTCGGGGGATGAAACTTTTCGTCACATTATTGATACCCTCGTGCCGATAATGATTTGGAATTCAGACTGGCCCGAGGGATTTCCACTCCGTGAGAAAGAGGACAAAAAATGTACGAAGAAGTTGAAATGAGGAAACGATAATTCCCAGTTGAAAAAAAAGATATATATATATATATATATATATATATATATATATATATAGAAATTCAAACGAATTAATTTTCCGATAATCGAAGGGAATAATAATAAGTAAATTTAATAACGAAACTGTTAAATTCTATTTCCAACGAATAATCACGAAATGAATTCCAGTCGGGTGAACAGTAATTGAACCAATAATCGTTAGAACAATCGTACGGGCTTTCATTCTAGTCGAATGTCGAATATGAATGGCTGATGGAGGTTCGTTCCTGTCGAAACGTCAATTTTCCATTGAAAATCAAATAACAAGGTCGCGAGAGAAACGAGAAAATTTTATAAAACGAGCGGATATATCGCGTAAAGGTGAACGATAATGCGGATCTTGATAAGAACGCAAGCCGATTACGAGTCCCTTTCGGCGTTCAATTACGTTTTATGATTATTCTTCGATGTTATTTCATCGTCTCTCGGCTCACGGACGAAAACTCAGAAAATTAGGTCATCATTCTCAACCTCGATGATTATGTTTTAATCATCATTTAAATGCTATTTGTCATGAATAGGCTAAAAATTGTGACAACTTGAGGTACAAAACAGAGAGTTATTTTTTAATGGAAATTACTCAAGTCAGATTATATTTTTTTCGTGAGAGTTAATTTACTGGAAAAAAGATTACTTAGGGATTTAAAAGTTGGTAAACTGAAGCTGGAAAAAGGCGAATTGAGCCTTAACAGTTTCAAGTTGGTGCTTTAAAAGTTCAAGGATGAAGCTGAAAAGCTCAGGTGGAAACTTCAAAAAGCCCTAGTTGAGACCTGCAAGTTTCCAATTCATACTAGAAAATCTCAAGGTTAGGCCTGAAAGGTGAGACCTGAAAGTTGCAAGTTTATACTTTCAAATAAGTACTTTAAGTCTTCAAGTTTAAAAGTTTAAATTCAGACCTGAAATTTTCAAGTTCAGAGTAGAAAATCTCATGGTTAGACCTGAAAGTTTCAAGTTCATGATTGAAAATCCCCAGGTCAGACCTGAAAGTTTCAAGTTTCCAAACATGGCGGATTTCATGGGGATAATCGATTATTGTTCATTCGATTAATCGAATCGCGTCTTAAGTTGTTGTTGTAAAACATATGAAAACAAGAAATTGAAAAATTGAAGGAAAGAAAAGGAAATGAGAATAAAAAATTACTGAAAATTTTTGGTTTCGATGTGTTTTGGTTGTGTTTTTTCATATTATCGAATACGAAAAAACATTATTAAATAATATTATTTCATTAAATTAAATTCGTAGTTCTACTTTGCGCAATGCCGAAATTTAAAAACTTTTTGAGCCATTATTTTCCTATTTTTCTCCAAGAAGCAACAAAAACAACATTTTCTAAATTTCAAAATTCAAAACTCAGGATTCGAAATTCCAAGTCAAATTTATAAAATTCAAAATTTTAACATAAAAATTCGATAGTTATGATGCAAAGATCGAAATCCAAAATTTAAAAGTAAAAAATTAAAATTCAAAATGACAAAAGGCAAATGATTTGGTGAAAACGATCTGGGGAGTTTCTACTGGTCAGGAAACGTTGACAAATATTCCATTTTGGGACCAAATACAATAACTTTCTATCAGAAAGTTAAGCATAA
>JAPYZM010003467.1:0-12469 GCA_030522845.1 Psyttalia concolor
AGAAATGAAACTACGCTTGTTCGATTGGGAATTAAATTCCCCATCAATCGGCGCCTGTTTCATTTCTTCATATTCAACTAAAAAAAATAGAAGCGCCAATGAAAGTGGCGGCGCTGAAGAAATCGAAGAGTCTCTCCGATTGGGGAGTGAACTCATTTCTCCCGCTATATACCCCTGAATATTTCTCACCTTCTAGATATAGCCAAAATGGGTGTGTTGGTGAATAGTATTTTTTTACGGTCTCTAGGAGAATGGGCCCCTAGAATCTAGGCCCCTCTGGGCCTAGGGACCAATGATGAAATATAATTTCTTGTCTTTCTCTTTCTCTCTCTCTTTAAGCTTGCTCTCCCTGCTCACCTTGCAAACTGAACTGATAAGAATGGTTCCTTGTCTCTCTTCCCTTCCCTCTTTTCCTTTACGTTCCTTCCTTTTCTTCTGCCTTTAAGAGTTCCTTTTCAGTTTTCAATTTTCAATTTTCAACTGCTTCAATTTCCAGCATTCATTTTTTAGATATTATTAGCCTATTTTCCTACTTTAATGTCTGTGCGCTAAATTTTATACTTGTTGTTTTCCGTTTCTGTGACACTGTGTCACAATGTATTGTACAACATAATGTACAATAATAAAATTCAATCAATCAATCAATCAATCTCTCTCCTCTCTCTCTCTCCCTCTCTCACTTATAGTTTGTCTAGTTCCAGAGAATAGTTCCGAATTTTGCCGTTTTCGATAGTCGCCCTACAATTCTACCCATTCCTATGGCCATTGGATTGAGGAATGAACCAAAGATTTATTTAAAATAACTTGAACACTTTATTTGTACTTATATTAGATTTTATTCAGATGTCTTCACACACCTCAACTTTTTGGAAAAGATTAACTCAAACAAAAACTGAGAAAACTCCTTTTTGCTTACGACCTTCGTCTTGGGTTATCACTCTTTCCATATTTATCACAGACCCTTCCACTCTCAGGGAAACCCCCTTGAAATTACTTGCAGCTCACACGTGTTTGAGACGTGTTGAGAGAAAAAGGGAAACAAAGGAAGATTGTCGTAAAACAGAACTATTGGGGAATTTTGCCGACCCTCTACAGTCCCCCTGCTTCTTCGTAAAGTTTGGTGAATATGTACACGAACATATACTGTTACTGTACCAATTTTAGAACGGTTAAAGAAGTCGGGGCCCACCAAATCGAATCATTAGCACTTTTTGGATAATTTAGGACATTAAACATCGAGGATATTCATTGGAACGCTTTTCATCTGTATATATGAAGTTTTATTCCGATTTTTAATTATTATTATACTGAAAGAAAAACGCACGTTTGGCTGAAAAATTAATTCTTGGTTCAAGAATATTTTTTACTATCACATAATTCTTGAGCCAATCTTTTTCTCTTGTCCCTTAAGTATGCACGTTCTCTGCACAATAAAAAATACTTAAAGAGCAAAAGAAAAAGACTGGCTCAAGGATTAGGCGATAGTAAAAAAATATACTCTTGAACCAAGAATTAATTTTTCAGCCAAAAGTA
The DNA here is from genome assembly GCA_030522845.1 of Psyttalia concolor. Taxonomy (NCBI): domain Eukaryota; kingdom Metazoa; phylum Arthropoda; class Insecta; order Hymenoptera; family Braconidae; genus Psyttalia; species Psyttalia concolor. Next base: position 1,534 of record JAPYZM010003467.1, read on the forward strand.
CATTTTTCTCTCAGTTTAGTGTTAGAACGCGTTATTTTCCTGCATAAAAATTAATTTTGACAAAGAAACGAAAGGGCATTTTTTAGAATTAAATGTGCAAGACGCTAGAGGGAGGAATAAACCGATAGAAAAGAAAGAAAGAAACAGAAATTAAGGGCATTTGATCGCTGAGCCCAGATTGCGAACACTGTCTTGAGTTTTTTTCATTAGACTATATAATTTATATTATATACTTGAGTTATATTATTCTATATACTATACTAGAAGGGGATGTTTTTCTCGTCTCGTTCACTAGTCTCCGCGTTGTCGGGTAGTACATTTTGCAACGCTTGGGCTTAAAACAGATTTTTTGCTGCCTTTTTCATGGACCAAATATGGGCGATTCTAACCGGAAAATCATATTCAAACCTTGAAAGGCGAATCAGATATGTATTCCCCGCGTGCTGACAACCCTCGCCTTCGGCTCGCGGCCTAATTTGGCGCCTGCGGGCGGCTTGTCTGATTATCCTCCCTACCCAGCCAACAATTTACCGGTAAATTACCGGATATTTACCGGTCTTACCCGGGACTTTTACATGGTATTGGTAAAAATTGTGCAGGTGAGAAATATACTAATTTTGTGCAATTTTATCCGTAAATTGCTGCCAAAACCCGAAAAATGCGGGTAAAGATCGAAAGTGCTAAATTGACTTTTCGACGAATTTTTCGTTTACATGACGAATCATTGGAGAGAAATTCCAGTACATAGTCTAGTTAGTTATAGTTTTTATAGTGTTATTTAATGTTTCTTCAGACAGGCAATCTAGTGTGGCTGCGTTGTCATGTAAGAGGCTACAATATTAGCATCGGCTAATGAAATTCATTATTTACTTTGTGAGTTTAATCAATGCAAATGTCAAAGAATTGAGTGGTATTGGTAAGTACTGTTACGCATGGTAAATCCGGGAGAACCAGAAGAGAGGGATTATAAAAAAATAAGCCACCAAGAGAAAATACTACAGAGCGGAAGTCATTGTCTATCTCTTGATTAATGTGAAAAAAAAAATCAATCGTATTGGCGAATTAACCCCTAAGGGCAATGGAATTGTGGTTTTTTGAATGGTAAATTCCGGAACGTGTGAAAGAAGTGTATTATATAAAAGGAAGAGAGCTGTGTAAGCCAATCTAGTATGTCTCCATGAGGGTTTCCAGCTCAATTATATCTTCGAAAGTCTCACTCAAGCTCGTTTACTCTTACACTGGTGGTGTAGCTCGATGTGTAAACTGAAGACGATATATTTTGGAAAAGTTTATTAGACAAGCAGTCATGGATGATGGTGATGAAGTCGTTATATCTGGCATTTCTGGCAGATTTCCAGAGTCTAATAATTTCGCTCAGTTCCGTGACAATCTCCTGAACAAAGTTGATATGATAACGGATGATGCTGGTCGTTGGCAGCTTGGTAAGTTCCCAGTGGCCATTTGAGTAGACATTTCATATTGCGACATTCTCTCGAAATAGTTCCTTATAGTATAACAAATTGAAATTCTTTGTTCATATTTGGAGTATCCAGAGAAAATATGTTAGAATAAAAATATTATTGCGCATTAACGTCCTCAGTTTGCACTCAAATTATCTCGACTTTCATTGATTAATGCAATAAATAGAACACTGATACTCATTCAAGCCTTCCCATTTCCCTGAACTATCACAGATCAACGAGATGTTCCCCGAAAAATTGGAAAAATCAATAATATTGAAAAGTTCGATGCCGATTTTTTCGATTGCAACTTTAAACAAGCGCACACTATGGATCCTCAAGGCAGAATGCTGCTGGAGCACGCTTACGAAGCTATCGTTGATGCTGGAGTTAATCCTAAGTATTTGAAAAACACTAATACCGGGGTATTCACCGCAATTTGCTTTGTAGAGTCTGAGTTCACTTGGATCTACCAGAAACATCAGGTTCGGATAAGTTTCTGTCATCATTCATGAACTGCACGATGCATTTCTTTCTTTCAGTTCATGATAAATACCATGCGTTGGAAGAGTTTACTGATTGAACTAATTCATTTGGATGATTAGGGTGATGGCCTTGGTATGATTGGCACCTCAAAATCAATGCTGGCAAATCGGTTATCTGGATGGCTCGGAGTGAAGGGACCTAGCTATAATGTTGACTCTGCCTGTAGCTCGAGTCTTTATGCCATGGAGCATGCATACCGAGCAATAAAGACTGGATTGTGTAATGAAGCCATTGTTTGTGGCTCCAATCTTTGTCTTCATCCTAACACGTCAATTCAGTATGCTCGTTTAGGTAGAGTAGAACTGAGTTATTACGAAATACGAATAGAAAACAAAATAAGTCGACGAGATGATCAAGGAAATCACATTTTTCTCTAGGTGTCTTGTCTCCCGATGGCCACTCAAAATCATTTGACAATAACGCTAATGGTTACGTGAGGAGCGAGACGATTGCTGTGGCCTATCTGCAAAAGGCCAAAAATGCAAAACGTGTGTATGCAACTGTTGTTCATGCAAAAACCAATTGTGATGGTTTCAAATCGCAAGGAATCACGTTTCCATCTAGTGCCATTCAGAGCCTTCTTCTGAAGGATGTCTATGCAGAGTGTCAAGTACCATTATCGTCAGTGGCTTACTTTGAGGCGCACGGCACTGGAACGAAAGTTGGAGATCCTGAAGAACTAACGGCAATTGAATCTGTCTTTCGTCCGAAAAAAGAAGCGCCATTGATGATTGGTGCGGTGAAATCGAATATGGGACATGCTGAGGCAGCTGCTGGTATGGCTCAAATTTCTAAGATCATTATCGCCTATGAGAGTGGTATTATACCACCAAATTTACATTATAAGGAAGCACGAGAAGAGATCAAAGCTCTTCGAGATGGAAGGCTCAAAGTAATATCTGAACCAACACCTTGGAATGGTGGGTACAGTGGTATTAGCTCATTCGGATTTGGGGGTGCTAATGCTCACGTTGTCCTTAAATCAAACTCTAAGGAGAAGGTCAATGGTGGTGCACCTCAAGACGATCTCCCGAGATTAGTTGTTGCGTCTGGGAGGATAGAGGAGGCTGTTGAATCGATTTTAACAGATGTAAGTTGCTTTATTGATTACATAAATGAACCAGGGACATTAGATTATTATTCTTTCTTTGGTGTCACCAAAGTATGCTGTCTTATTTGGCATCTCCAGCCACAGCATCTTTCCTCTTCTCATGTGCCCCTGCGAATTTATTTGGCTATTTTACCCTGGAATGAGAAACCTTCTGCCAAAGATTTATTCATTTGATAGCATTTATTTTTTCGAACTGGTCGTTCTCCAAACGAATGAACAATTTAAATTGAGTTGCAATTATGGCAATGAAATGACCATTTGATAAAATTGTTTTTTTTTCGGTCAATGCAGTCTTATCAACTGTACCCCATTCAGGCTAAGACTGACACCTTACTCTTCCAATCATTCATTATTCTAAATTAATCGTGGCTTCAGGTTGAAACTCGCCCAGTTGACGTGGAATACATCCGTCTATTACAAGATCTGCATGGGGAGGCCTTCTCGCATCACCCTTATCGGGGCTATACGATTATAGGCGGCCGTGAACGCCAACATAATAAGTTTCGAAAAATTCAACATTATCCGGGTACCAAGCGGCCAGTATGGTTTGTGTTCTCAGGAGTGAGCGCCCAGTGGCTGACGATGAAGCCATCATTATTGCGATTTCAAGTGTTTGCAAACACCATTAATCGATGCCATGTAATTCTCGAACGTAAAGGGATTGACCTGCACGGTACTATTATGAATTCTGACGGACTGAGTTCTGATAATATCATGAGACTGTTCGTTGGAATGGCTGTAATGCAGATCGGTCTGGTAGACCTTCTAAAAGCTCTAGGAATAGTCCCAGATGGAATGATTGGGCATGCATTTGGAGAGCTGGGATGTGCCTATGCCGATGGTTCGCTTACAGACGAGCAAGTTATCCTAACGGCCTATTCATTAGCTCGAGTTGTAGTAGAAACGCCACAAACAAACAGTTCAATGGCAACGGTTATTTTAAGTTCTCAGGAGCTCGAAAATCTATGTTCAACAGAAATTGAAGTCGTGTGGCACAACAGCGTTGAAAGCTCCACCGTTGCTGGGCCTACAGAGTTGATACAAGCCCTCGTAGCTAGGCTTACAGCAGCTAATATTTCAGTTCAAAAAGTTTCCTGCAGCACTCTTCTTTATTCCGCACGATACATGGCAGACATTAAACCCCAATTATTGGCATATTTGAAGCAAGTCATTCCGCACCCCAGAGCAAGAAGTTCTAGATGGTTCAGCACATCGATACCGGAATCACAGTGGAATACACCTTTAGCAAGACTGTCTTCTGCAGAGTATCACTCAAATCATTTCCTCTCTCCTGTTTTATTTGCAGAAACTACTGCCCTTATCCCCCAAGACGCTGTTATAATCGAAGTAGCACCCCACAGATTCCTTCAAGACCTTCTGCAGAAACCTCTTCCTCCTGGCTGGACTGTCCTCCCTCTTATCCATGACGGACAACGGGACGATGCAGAAATATTCCTTCAAGCAATTGGAGAGCTATACGAAATAGGATGTCAGCCAGAAATTTGGAGGCTATATCCTGAAGTGAAATTCCCGGTATCGAGAGGTACTCCAATGATATCTCCTCTCGTCATGTGGGATCACTCTGAGGATTGGTTTGTCAATAGCAATCAACGGAAGGATCACATCAACTCTGGCGTTAGAGTCGTCGAATTGTCACTTGCTGATGAGGAATATGAGTACATAGCTGGACATATCATCGATGGGAGAAATGTTATTCCTGCAACGGCATATTTGACGCTTGTCTGGGAAACTTTGAGTAAGCTGAGAGGATTATCGTTCATGGAAATGTCCATTGTTTTTGAGGATGTGGATTTCTTGAGAGCTACTACAGTTTCGGAGGAGGCGGTGAAGATCACCATTATGATCCAGAAAGGTGACATCCTTTTGAATTTTATATTCGAGGCTGTTTTATCATAATTGATGATACTGTTGGATGAATTAGTCTTCAAAATATTCGATTTTTCTTGCCGATAATTGCAGGAACTGGCAGATTTGAAATTACTGAAGGCAGTGTAGCAGTAGCTACTGGAGTCGTACATGCAACTGACAATCCGCAATTGGAACAAATACAATTTCCAATTGAACCGGAAGAGGAACCTGAAGAATTGGATAGTAAAGATGTGTACAAGGAGCTCTGGCTACGTGGATATCAGTACTCTGGGTTATTCCGAGCGATTAAAAGTGCAAATTTGGATGGCACTAGAGGAACCATTCGGTGGAATAGTAACTGGGTGACTTTCATGGACAACATGCTACAGATGATGCTCGTGGGGCTTGGGACAAGGGATCTCATGATAGCTACCAGGATACAGAAACTCGTGATTGACCCTAGACAACATTCTCAACATCTTCAATCTATGTCGCGAAATAAATCAGGTACAATGCTAAATTTAATTATCAATGAGTAATTTGAAAATGATACGATCCCTATCTTCTATCGACAGAATTCAAAGTCTTTGTCAATCGGACACATGCCACAATTACTTCAGGAGGAATTCAAATACGTGGCTTGAAGAGTCGCCCAATATCTCGTAGGAGAACGCTGAGAGAACCAGTGCTGGAGACTCACGAGTTCGTATGTCATAGAGATCGTGCAAACATGTCTCTGAAAGAGGTAATTCATTTAGCAACTCATCTTGTCGTGGAAAACACAGTCAACGTCAAAGTGAAAGTACTAGAGCCCTTGGAAATGGACGAGATCTATCCACCTGAAGAGCTTTTGTCGTTCCATATAGCAGAGATCCTAGCAGACCTACCAACGACTCAGGCGGATCTGAATATAATCACGCCTCAAAGTCCCTTCACGGAAGACCTGCCTTATGATATAAACGTTGTGGAGCCTAAAATATTTACTCCAGATACTAATGTTCTAATTTTAGTTGGCCGAGATCTTCTAAGTCCTCAGAAAGCTCTAACTTTGAGGCATACTCTCCCAGGCCTCAGAGACGGTGGTTTTGTCTTTACAGTTGAGTCCCAATCTCTAGACAAAGCTCAGCAATCATTAAAGAAATATGGACTTCACGTCATTTTTGAAAAAGTCGTTGATCGTTCGACATTCTGGGTCCTCAGAAAAATTGATAAAATACACACTTTTGGCATGATAATTCCGGTAGAAGATGACAAATTTAACTGGTTTGATACTTTAAAAGAAGCACTGAAAACCCAATCTGCGTGTGTACGCCCAGGATCTTCTAGAGTATTCATTATAAGTGATAAACTATCGGAAAATGGTTTACTGGGCCTCGTTCAATGCCTTCGAAAGGAGCCTGGTGGAGAAATCATTCGTGGGGTATTGATCCAAGATCCAAATGCACCAAATTTTTCACTCTCGGAGCCCTTGTTTGCTGATCAATTGAAGTTAGATCTTGCAATAAATGTCCTGAGACCTGGGGGCACATGGGGGTCATACAGGCATCTCCGTTTTCCCACACGGACTACCCGCCTTGTCCATCATGCCCGGGTGAAGCAACTCGCAAGAGGCGACCTCAGCTCATTTCGTTGGATGGAGGGGCCTCTTACCTGGAATGCCAATCATTCTGATCTCGTTAGAGTTGTTTATTCATCAATAAATTTCAAGGATGTTATGATCGCCACTGGAAAACTCACTGCTGATAATTTCAATCGCACTAAAATAGCAGCAGAATATTCCCTTGGGTTCGAGTATTCTGGTATCACTACGAATGGCACCAGAGTCATGGGTATGGTTAATTCTTGCGCACTGACGAATATTTTACATCATGATGCAACTCTTACTTGGACTGTACCTGATTGTTGGACACTGGATGAGGCAGCAACAGTTCCCTGTGCCTATGCTACATGTTGCTATGCTCTTTTCTTCTATGGAAAGATGAAGAAAGGAGATAAAATACTCATACATGCAGGATCAGGTGGTGTCGGGCAGGCGGCTATCAATCTTGCCCTTTCAACCGGATGTGAAATTTTCACCACCGTTGGTACCGATAAAAAGAGAGTCTTCATCCGAAAAACCTTCCCTCAGATTCCTGAAGATCACATTGGTAAATCTAGAGATACTAGTTTTGAACAATTGGTGATGAATAAGACTAATGGCAAGGGAGTAGACATTGTGCTCAATTCACTTGCTGACGACAAACTCCAAGCTTCAGTCCGATGTCTAGCTGAAGGTGGAAGATTTCTGGAGATTGGCAAGGTGGATATAGCTAACAATAGTAGCCTGGGGATGTCAGTCTTCTCGAAAGGGATTGCATTTTATGGAATTCTGCTTGAAAAAATTTTCGGTTCGCCGTTGGAGGAACGGAGGAAACTGCATAGACTTGTGCAGAGATTTCTCGATGAAAACATCATTAAACCGCTTAATTTTACTATTTTTAGTAAATGTGATATTGAATCCGCTTTCAAGTACATGGCTGCAGGGAAGCACATTGGAAAGGTGAAAATGCATTTTATATTGATTTGAAATCGATAAATCGCGCTTACTAAAGGCTTGTTCAATTTCAGGTCATACTAGAAATTCAAGATGAAAGAAATCTAGGAACGTTGATAGCAGCACTGCCCCAGTACCACTGCCGAAAAGACCATTCTTACGTAATTTTAGGAGGACTCGGTGGTTTTGGCTTGGAATTGGCTCATTGGCTTATCCTACGGGGAGCTCAATATATAATTTTATCATCTCACGGAGAGGTCAAAAATGGTTATCAACGCATGAGGATCAAGCGATGGACAAGTTCCGGCGTTAAGGTCACAATCATCACAAAAAAGGACGCATCAAATCCGCAGGATTGTGAAGAGATCTTGTCAATTGCATCACGGCAAGCTCCGGTAGATGCAATTTACAATCTTGCAGTTGTTCTTAAAGATGGTCTTTTTGAAAATCAAACAGGAGAAACATTCAGAGAACCCTTCAGAGCCAAAGCTTGGAGTACCAAAAATCTTGACAAATTGTCGAGAAGAATGTGTCCACAACTACGCCACTTCGTTGTCTTTTCCTCGGTCTCCTGTGGTCGTGGAAATGCGGGGCTTAGCAATTATGGAATGTCCAATTCAGTCATGGAAAGAATCTGTGAAAATCGAGCTGCTGAAGGACTTCCAGCACTTGCGGTTCAGTGGGGAGCAATTGGTGACGTTGGTATCGTCGTTGATATGCAGAATAACGCGGAAAATGTCATGATGGGAGGGACTCTTCCGCAGGGTATCGAATCCTGTCTTCATACACTCGATGGCTTCCTCAATCAGAAGTGCCCAGTCGTGGCAAGTATGGTGGTGACTGAGAATCGCGCTAACTCATCTGGTTTTCTCAATGTTAGTGACACTGTTCTCAATATCATGGGTCTCAAAAATTTGAAGTCAATTAGTGTACATACCAAGCTGAGCTTGGTGTAGACTCTCTGATGACTGTGGAAATTAAGCAAACCTTGGAACGTGAATTCGAGATATTTCTGACTGCGCAAAATATTCGTGAGTTGACTTTTGCAAAGCTCCTTGAACGCGCCACAAAGGATACTATGCAGGAAAAAACAGCTGCGGAAGTGATGGAGGAGGAAGCGCTTACGCGAAGTCAATTACTGAGTAGACTGCTGGGAAAGGAAGAAGCAATGAAGGAGACTTGTTTGAAGATGGACTCAAAAGAAGAGCGTGGAAGACCAGACGTGTTCTTGATTCCAGGTCTTGAGGGTTGTGGTGCTGTATTTATGGATCTGGCGAGGAAGATTAGAGGACCTGTTACATGTTTACAACTGAATAATCTGCGAGCAAAACATCTTTCTATTCCAGCTATAGCGGATGAATTATTGCCTGTGAGTATTTATTCTTCTTTAAAAAAATAAAACCTATAATATTGTGGAAGAAACCGTGACTAATTTAATATATTGGTGGATATACAGTATATTCTCAACGAAAATGACATACGAAGAGACTTCGTGATTGTTGGATACTCGTATGGAGCACTTATTGCTATTGAATTAGTGAGAAAATTGGAGGCTGAGTCATTCACTGGCACTGTAATTCTCATTGATGGTGCCCCACTACTTTCAAAAATCCTCAGACATCAACATTTTGTACCAAACAATGATTACGACCTTCAAACGAATCTTCTCATGGGAATTGCTAACCGTATTGCCCCTGAACTTTCTCAAGAATTTTTGGTACAACTCAAACAGAATGACTCTTGGGAAGAAAAGTTGGATGTTTTCATAAGATTCGTACCAGCTGAGACGTTAAAAATTTCACTCCAGCAGCAGAGAAACATTTGGACTTGTATATATCATCGTACGCTCGCATTCGATAATTATGATATTTCGAATATTCCACTGCTCAAATCTACCATCACCCTTCTGAAACCAACTGTTCAGACCGTAAAGGATTTACCTGCAGATTATGATCTTAGTAAGGTAAATTCAGTATAGCAAATTTTGAATTACGGTTTCAAAATTGATAAGAAAATATCATCTTACACAAAGAAAAGAAAAACTTTCTCCAAAAAACTTTTCCTCTGATTCCAAAAGCAAAGATAATTTATTTATAACGACAATGTGCTTTCTCAAATTATTCCTAGTTGGATTAAATTATTTTAGAATGTTGTAGTCTTAAGTTCTAGATGTTCTAATGCAAAAACGACTTTGGTTCAAGAAGTAGCTTTGATATTGTGCCCCAATTGATTTTTATCTTTTTAAGTATAAAATTTGTTGACAGAAGAAAATAGTCTTGTCAATTTACAATTTATCTCATCAAAAAAAAAATTTTCCCTCAGTTTATAGTTATCCAGATGAAAAAATAAATCTGTATCTGTATGTACATTTTCTAGATTACCAGGGGAAACGTAAAATGCCAGATTTTGGAAGGAGATCACGTTACTATACTCGACAACCCAAACGTAGCGCGTACGATCAATGGAGAGCGAATTGAGGATGCGACGGCAGTAGAAAAAATTCTGAAAAACGCAGAGAATCACGCCCATACTCATCATGAAAATGGTGGAACCTTAAGTAGTTGAACATGAGCAATAGTATATTTCTCACTTAGGGAGGATAATCAGACACGTCGTCCCCACGTGCGAACAGATAACCCGAGCCAAAGGCGAGGGTTGTAAGCACATGGAAAAAGCTGGTTTGATTCTCCTCCCGAGGGTTGAATCCTATTTTTCCACCAAAATGGACGACAGTGAGGGTTTCTAACCAAACGAAGCGAAGTTAGAATCTTCACGTTCGGTCTACATAATTATTCACTGTATTACTATGGATCTCGTATGCTCACTTTCTAGATTTCATGTGTGAAAAAGAATGTCGTTTACCTTACCACAGAGTAATTTTAACTGGTATTCTATCTTAAATTATACCTCTTACGTCACCTATGCAATTTTAATAACTGTTGCTAAAGCAATAAAGGAAATAATTTATATTCATGTACTGAGCAAGCATTTACGTACTACAACGGAATATAAAGTTTGAGAACCATATGTACCTATTCAAGCGCAATTTGATGATCAATCATTAAAAATTAAATTAAAACACTAATAGAATGCCAAAAAAAGACAGAAATCACTTACTTTATAGATTTTCATATGAAGTCATGTTTTTCTTAAACCGGTTAACCTCAAACTTTGATTTCATTCAATGGAAAATTAGTTACAACTCGGCTGTTTATCGTCACTTGTTTTACCGGCAAAACAAAATAATAATAAAAAAATAATTAAAAAAAAGGATCCGTCGTGCGTACGTGCCCTGGCGATTCGTCAGCAACGCAATAACGTTGCCATTGCGTTGCGGTTGCGTTGTTGATGTTATTTGTTGAAATAACAGCAAATACAGCAAACCAGGATATAAATATTTGTTAGGAATGATTATTA
>JAPYZM010003468.1:0-11168 GCA_030522845.1 Psyttalia concolor
TTTTTTTTTCCTGTGCCCCCCCCCCCCCGATGCGGGAGAGTGCCCCCCCCCCCCCCCCCCCTCCTTCCTCTCCTAAGAAGTTTCACTCCCGAAGTTCCGAAAGTTTTGGTGACGCTGAAACGACGGAAGTTGATACTGCGGTGTCGGTGGGAGGTTAAATATTCAAGCGATCCTGAGCTTAATTGTGGAAAAAAGCGCGACGGAAATTGCGACGGATCTGCTATCCACGGGAGGAGTACGAGTGAAAATGGAAAAAGGCTCATTGTTCTTTATCGCCAGCATAACCAGACACTTTTGGTTAACTTGGAAAATTGACGCCCAAATTGCCGGCGACTTTGTACAGTCAAATGATTTAATTTTTATATTTCCCTCGACTTCTTCCAGTGCCATTGTCTTCGACTTTTACTGGCAGTCGTAAAAATTGTAAATAAATGTTTTTTTTTGCCCCTCCAATTTCACTCGCTTGGAAAAATAAATAAATAAATAAGAAAATAGAGGATAGGTACGGGAGAAGGAGGGAAGGAATGGAGAAAAGTAAGACGTAGAAACCACTGACCAAATGCTCCCGGGAGATTTCACCTCAGCGGAGAGAGTATTTTGACAGCTTGAAAAATTGTCGCCAAATTGTTTCTCGGTTATGATGCCAGGAAACTTGCTTTTCCGTTCGTCTATCAACTCTTCGTGTTTTTTGCCATTGTTTTATCCACGTAGCGTGGAACACCCGCTGCTTATACCTGACGCGCAAGATATTTCTTGGAACTTCAACGATGACGTTTTCCCAAGGGATTTTACGAATCTCAAAAGTTTCGAGTCTGGACGGATTGCTTCAAGTTTTTTTTTAGCTAGGGAAAATGGTATTCAGCTAGCGTGATTGGATTTTGCGCGACCTTGGAATCCTTAAAATCCAATATATAGCTTTGACTGATAGCTGACGAGCAACAAATAGCGAGAACAATCTATTATTGCTAAACCTAAGCTTCCCAGCTTCTACCCTACCTCCACCAAATCACAAGGAAGCCCAGTTTTTTTCCCGCCCCCAAGCATATAGGGTACCGAGAAGGGACACCGCGCCATTACTCAAAGATAGCAGTGGAGTCCAGTGTCCCTAATCTCAGCACATGAGGCCTTAATGGGATTTTAAGGCGTCGAGGCCACCTGAGCGCCGTCCCAACGCCTCGACCTCGTTTGTCTTTCCTCCGTTCTTGCCTTCCCTCCTTTTAGACCGCTCACTTAACCTACGCTTGCATTTTTTTCTTCATCCCTTCCTCCTGCCACTAACATCCACTATTATAATTTGTTACAGGGTTGGTGTTGGGAGGGCGCACTTCGAGAAGCAACCACCTAGTAATTTGAGAAAAAGTAATTTCTTCCACTTCGTCATTGCTCTGTACGACAGGGGAAGCCAGCCAATCGAAATCGAGAGGACAGCCTTCATTGGATTTGTCGAGAAAGATCAGGTGAGTAGTCTTCAAGTGAATAATTATCACCGCAAAAAAATTACCAAACCGCGAATTAATTTGACTATTCTCTCTAATTTATCTCATCAGTAGCAGACTCATTCGTCCCATAGACGGAGAAAAAAAATTCAAGAAAAATTACGGAACAAGTCAGGTAATCTGGGAGCGAAGTTGAAGTTTCATAGAAAGTGCCCAACTTCCACGTAAATTTTACGTTCCGTTCCGTAAAAATTACTCATCCGCCCGGGACGTCAAGGTCAGCCGCCTGGCGGCGATTTTCAGAAACACTCCGTAGAAATTACGCAGCGTCCCGTAATTTCGATTTTCTGAGCCGTAATAAGTCTTGAAATTTCTCGTAGCTCTTACTGTTGAAGTTTAATTTCCAAAAAAATTACGTAACTTTTGCGCATGTTTTCAGTGAGGCGACGGACTTATTCTCCTAAATCGTACAAAAATTCCTGAAAATGGTCTTGCCTCGCGCGTTAAGTGATCCCCTAATTTTTCTTGAATATTTCTCTCCGTGTAGATAAGCATAAGAAACTTAGAAAATTCAGTGCAATATCCCCTTGATGATTAATTTCCCTAGTTCATTCAGTAGACTGCCGTATTTTATCACGATAATTACCGTTGCCATCTGATAACGCCAAATACCCAACTCTTCGAGCCTCGTCGCACATGTCCAATCCTGCAACAGTGTAAAATGCTTTAATGTACATGTACAATTGATGCTCAACACAGCGGATGTATATATACCAGGATTGCGTGACTCTTGTCAGAAAGCACTGATGGCAACCCCCGCCCCCAATCCAAAGTCATAACCGATCAAAGATTACGGGCTCGCTCATTTCGTCCATTATAATTTGGGCATTGTATGCCGATGCCGAAGTCGACGGGAGGATTACTAATTTTAGTCTAATTTTTATGAATACATCAATTGACTGTCAGCCATTGATTTATGTAGCGAAGAGTTAATTAGTTATAATTAAATGGCTGGGGAAATAGCGCACATTCGGTTATGTAAAATTTTTTGTAAAATTAGTCGTGGAAAAAAAGAGTTCGCTCTTATTGGAATGGACGCGCGTCGCAACAACTCCTGCCCTCTAACATTGCGTACAATTCACCTCATAGGTCAGCCTACTTAACTAATTACACAGAGCCGGCACGTGCAAGTGTTTACATCGCGGTTTTGGTACCTGGTTTGTGTCGGTGAATTGGCCCTGAGGGTAGGCTTGTAAGCCGGGACGAGCGAGAGCCAGGGAGAGGGATGAAACACATAACCACCCTCAGCGCCACCTATGTTACGTATATGCGCGAGCGTGTATAATTCACGTGGGCCGGACAGTTGCATCGCGTGGCCTCCCTATTAATTAGGGTCATGCACCGCGGACATACATCAACCCCTGGCAAGCACAGACACCGACGGACCCTCCCTTAACACCCTCTCGTGAACATCATTGCTAACTAGGCTTTTTGAATATTCGGCTATTTTCATTTTTGAACAGGAAAAGGAAAATATCCTATCAAATGGATTATCCCATTTTTATCGTATTCAAAATTGAAATTTTCTGTTTTTTCGTTGTGAGACAAATGGCCAAATGCCTGATAATAAATTCTTCTTACAAAGGAATCCCGGGGATTATCGGTAATGCTTCGTTTTAGCAAGTCCTGATTTTTATTTGACAAACTGAATGATAGTTTTTATAATAAATCAATTTAATTGAATAATTTAAAAAAAGTTCCATGAGCTTTTCAAATCAACGTGGGGTAAGGTATAAACAACCCTCACCAGCCCTTAAAGTTACCCAGGGTTCGCGAGGGGCACCCGGCGTGAGTGAACCCCAAAAGGTGCACCATGGTGTACAAACGTGTTCCTTCCCTACTGAAGCTATAAAATTGAATAATTTTAAATGACTTCCATTAACTTCAAATCAACGTGTGGTAGAGGATAAACAACCCTCACCAGCCCTTAAAGTTACCCAGGGTTCACGAGGGGGACGCGGCGTGAGTGAACCGCAGAAGGTGCACCATGGTGTACAAAGGTGCTCCTTCCCTACTGAAGGTGTAAAGTTGAATAATTTAAAATAAATTCCATTAACTTCAAATCAACGTTGGGTAAGGTATAAACAAACCTCACCAGCCCTTAGCAATACCCAGGGTTCGCGAGGGGGACGCGGCTAGAGTGAACCCCAACAGGAGCACCATGGTGTACAAAGGTGCTACTTTCCTACTGAAGGTATAAAATTAAATAATTTTAAATACGTTACATTAACTTTAAATCAACCTGCGGTTAAGCATAAACAAACCTCACCAGCCCTCAGCGTTACCCAGGGTTTGCGAGGAGGACGCGAGGGAACTCCAAAAGGTGCACCATGGTGTACAAAGGTGCTCATTTTTCTTAAAACACGTTCCACTTCTCCAGGCCACTATGCGGTTATTCGGCGTTCGATATCAGCAAAAAATAAATAAAAATAAGCTTCATTTCTCTGGATTATACTTAGTTTAGACACTAGGTGCTGAATCAATTCAGTTTCACATCAAAATTGGGAGGAGCTGTCACACGTCCTGATTACCGAATTATCACAGTGGGGGCTGAAGACCCTTGCAGTCAAATATTCTCCCTTGGTATGAATGACAGACTAAAAATGATAGGAACAATTCGTAAATTGATGATCGCCGATAGCCCCTGGCATACTCATGCAACAGTACATGGGCGCGGGATAGTTGAAAATGCATTACCGCGAGCCATCGGCATATGGCACCCAATGCACGCACGACTCGTCAACGCGAGGACCTCCCAAGATAATTATGCATTGCACGCCACGATACAATAATGACGCTGCTCTTACCGCCACATCAAGAAATTAATAATTAGGAATGAGATGGCGCGTGCCGTTGTCATTACGTCACATCACAATTTAATTAAGATGAAACGCGGCATATCTCTAATGACCATTGAATTAATTATCACTCACTTAACCATGACTCTTCTTCTGCAGGAATCAGAGGGACAAAAAACTAATAATGGAATCCAATACAGGCTCCAACTGCTCTATGCCAATGGTGAGTAGTACTGAATCTACTTTTTTGTCATGACAAATTCTCCAACTTTGGGGGGCAAAACACTCTAGAGCCATCTATATATCAGAATGAATTGCGAGGAGGGGGTGTATAATGGAGGGGAATGGCGCGGCAGAGCGACGATGAAGTGCCATCAACATTCCACACGGACACCCGATCGTCCGGCAGGTGCTGGCTAAAAACTTAAAATGACTCGCGTGGCGGTGCCGATCACTCCCAAACAGAGACATATTTAACATCAATGGATGTTTGCCGCTTGCTACAAAAACACTTTATTCACCTTGGAGTGAAAAATCACTGGATCGCTTTCATTATTCATCAACGCTTCTATTCTGTTAAGTCGGATTTTTGTTGATTTAGGAATGACTTCCACAGCTCGATCCTCGTTCATCCATTACATCTGATAGTCACTGATTAGCAGATGTGTACATGATAATTTCTCATGCACATTGCCGATAATAATGATTGCCATTATTCATCCAATAATCTCGAATCTCAGGTTGGAATTTAATATAAAATCTCAATAGGGCATAATTCGCAATTAATTGACATGCCTCATCCCTGAAATAAAACGAGATATGAATGACGATTTCGATAGGGATTCCATAGTATAGTATCGGCATTATACGGACATTTTAAGAAGCTTTGAGTCTCCCTGCGATGGTAGTCGGTGCCAGCAATTTTTCACTCCATATACGCTGTGAGCCGGTGCCAACCTCCATGATCCCCTCGATCCTTTCCCTCAGCCTTCACTGCTTTTCTTTTCTCTTATTTCTTTTTTACTCTACCTTTCTTTTTACTTCCTCTATATCTACGTCTCTTCGCATTCTCACTCCACAATACCTCAGTCCTGGCCGTCCTTTTCTACTTGTGGCCCCCTAACCCTTCGGCTCTTCCCCCTTGGCTTTCTTCTTCTTCTTTCGTCTCACCAGTTTTCTTGCTCTTGACTTGTCTCTTTTCCTCAGCAACTCAGGCCGATCAATCAATGCGAGATTTTTATGTCGCGGGGAGGCGAGGGAGACCTGCCAGAGAGATCCAAACTGCCATCTATGGTCACTAACATTTGATCAGCAAGAAGTTTACTAATGAATAGTACACCCAACAACCAATAGAACAGCTGTCCTGTGACAATCATTAATTTTTCGATATGAAAGGCTAACAATTTTTTCTACAATACCTTCAACTGCTGATGTAATTCGATGATGCGATAAAAGATTCATCGAATTCAGGAAAAAAACAATTCAATCGGCCCTCCATAACAACTCCAAGCTGCTTATTTCCTTTTAGAGTTTATCGGCATCAGCGTGGGGGCCTTACAATCCAGAGTGTGTGTGTTGATTTATACGGTGTACCCTGCATTCACGCATTCGTGTTTTCGGTGCCTTTATGAAAGTTTCATGCAGGAAATATTTTGCACGACTGCCCGAGGAGGAGAGACAAATTGAGACGGAAGGGGAAGGGTATCGGGAGGTTTTTCATAAGACTCCTGAAATATTTGATGCATTGAAAATAGCTCAGGCTTGATCGGAGGTCTTGGAGAACTTCCCGGGAATATTAGTCCATTTATTATTATTTAATTCATTGAGACGGCTGGCTAGGGTCGTCGTTTTTGTATGTCAGAAGGGGATGAAGGGACATTTGGCCCGCGGTTTCCTGAAGTTCAGCCAATCATCCCACGTTCCAGATCCGCATTGGGGATCTGAAAAAATCCAAACATGGATCATTGGAGAGTCCACGAGTATCAGTATATTGAGGAAGACACTGCCAGCGGTCAGTGTCGTCTGCTGGGTAACTTACCGTAAGCCACCATGGTTTCTCGAGGTAATTTGTGAGCCAGTTCCCGTTCGTCTGGCCGTCGTAATCCACGGTAACGTTATGGAGTGGAGGCACCAACGGTGTATACGTATCTACGCGCTGTACCACCAGTTCTCTGGACTATCCCGAGTGCTCTCGCAGTCTTATATCGGGATTACGTGGCTTAGGTGTACGGACCGAAAGCCACGGGGGTATCTCCAGTGTCCCGAAAATACTTTACACGTATGGGATTACTCCACTTTGAATCCACCATACGAACAAGTGTAAGCTATGGGTATTTTCAAGAAAGCAATGTTCACGCCGATCTCAAAACATCCACAAAATATCCAGATAATAATGTAGGGGAGACCCGGGCAAAACGGAACGCCTTAATTTTCCAATAGTATATTGTGCCACTAGTGCGTAAAGTAGCACTTTTTCGCACGAGTTCTGCATCGCTTGCACGAGCGGCCGGCGGAGCCGGCCACGAGTGCTAGGCGATCACACGAGGCGCAAAAAGGCGATACGCACGTGGTGCACACCTAATTTTTTGCAATACCTGCCAAAATTCGCTTTGAGGTGAGGTTTGAGGACAAAGTGGGGTTTTTTTCTGTGCGGAGTGCAGAAAAGTCAAGATCGTGTGTAACGTTAAGTTCGAAAGCGAAGCTTTACGCACGATTTCGGACTTTCACTCACACTGTGCGGAAAAGTACCACTTTACGCACGAAAACCGGTACCGAAAAGTGAACTTTTTGGGCAGGTATTGCAAAATAGGATATTTTTCACCTTAAACTTTTAGTTGACGGTAAAAGCTTTGATTTCCAGTCAAATATATCGTTTTTCAACATAATATTTGGGTTCTCGGAGGTTAATCAAAAATATGTGTATTCTTCCAACTAGTAATTTTTTCAGCAGAGCAAATCTTTTCTCTCAGTGTGATTTCTTCCGAAAATCATGTGTATCTGTATGTGTATCTCCACTACCCCTTTGTAGTGTACGCCATTTTACGTTAAAATCGTTATTATCAATTGTTCGTGTTAATATCGTTTTGATTTTGTAATAGATTTATAATTGTTGAAAACAACATTTTAGTTTTCATTCTTTATATCCTCTCAGTCTCCCAGCTGTCAATCTACCTGGCACAGAGTAGATCGCAAAAAAAATGAAAAAATTTTTAAAAATTCAAATTTGAGTGTTCCGTTTCGCCCGGGTCTCCCCTATAATAAAATTTCACATGTTCATATTCTCCATTTATTTTGTATGCTCGTAATTTCGGAGCAGTAATTTTTTTTCAATCCTCGACTACGCCGGCGTGAAGAGTGTACTAAATAACGTGAAAAAAAAAATTTACAATTCTTCTGATTCTTAAAGCCGTCCCACCGGGATCTCACCTGGAACTCGTTTTCACCAAGTGCCTCCCTAATATTGAACTTTTTATCATCAACATTGTCACCTGACATCCCCCCCCCCCCTTAAATATTCAATTCGTCCCGCGGGAAGCGGCACTTGACGCGATTTTAAACCGATTGTCATCAATTGAAATACGCGAGAAAGAATATAAAGACGGAAGAGTTGGCAAAGGTGGCGGAGTTAGTTATACCTAAGACAAAAAGATTGGTTGGCAAGGCGGCAAAAATAGGTATCCTCTTGAGACGGGCCTCTTATGGGGATTGGACGGGCACTTCATCTTTTCTTATCGTTGAGTTGTCGCTCTGCCGCGCGACACTCATTAATACCTCCATCGGGGTAATGAATTAGCCTTGCTACCCAGTTATTGTCAATTGCTGAACAATTGTAACATTTATTTATTTTTTTTTCAGGTCACAGGCAGGAGCAGGATATTTATGTTAGGCTCATCGATTCATCTACCAAACAGGTAAGAATTTCCCGAAGGGAGAGAAATATTTATTTACAAAATTGCGGAACAATTCGCGCGATGCTCCAGGCCCAGTCCTTTTCTCCTCATTTTTCATTCCAATTTTTAATACGTATTAAAAATGGATAACCTACAGGAAGAAATAATTGGATTGTCAATGAATTTATTAATACAACTCTTCTCAAATATTTCCACCAAAAATTGACGCGCAATTTTCGCGGCATTGATTCTTCTTTCATTTTCTCCTCATCTTGTGCAAAAAAAATCAGCATTGAGATTCTTTCTCTCTCTCTCTCTTTTTCTCTCTCCCTCTCTCCCCCATCATCGCCTCGTTCCCTGCGCAAGCGTTATCGTCAACAGTACAAGCACTTAATTTTCCGGGGGGTTGATTCCTACCCCTCGATCACCCCGGGAGGCGGCAATGCGCGCGGCGACGCGGTCTCTCGACTCAACCCATCCTGTGTTATCTACGCCACGTGGCCGATTTCGTCCTCTCTTCAATCGTTCTCCCCCCCTGCCAGCCGCCGTCCGTCCTCGTGGTGAGCCCACGAGAACCACGTGTTACCCTCTCGGTCAGACGGAGATCGAGACCGTTGATAACGAAGGGGGGAAGGGATCATAACCTTGGTAAACGTAAATATTGCCATCGAGATATCGAAATGGCTTCCTTTTGTGCAGTTCGAGGGCCCCGAATGCCGCCCCATCATTTCTCCACTCTTTCACACCAGGGGAGGCAATCGAATTCCCTCGCTCCAAAAATATTTTCAAATTTTAGCACCAGTTGTCTCATAAATTCCCGGTAATATTGCGTTATATTTGAAAATTAATTTAATTAGTCGTTATTTCTAACCGGGAGTACTACACGGAGAAAAATATTCAAGAACAATTACGGAACAAGTCACGTAATGCACGAGCCAAGATCCTTTTCAGGAATTTTTGTACGAATTAAGGAGAATAAGTCCGTCGCCTCACTGAAAACATACGAAAAAGTTACGTAATTTTTTTTTTTGGAAATTGAACTCCAACAGTAAAATCTACGACAAATTTCAAGACTTATTACGGCTCAGAAAATCAAAATTACGGAACGCTCCGTAATTTCTGCGGAGTGTTCCGGAAAATCTCCGCCAGGCGGCTGACCTTGACGTCCCGGACGGATGAGTAATTTTTACGGAACAAAACCTAGAATTTACGTGGAAATTGGGCTCTTTCTATGAAATTTCAACTTCGCTCCCCAGATTACGTGACGTGTTCCGTAATTTTTCGTGAATTTTTTTTCTCCCTGTAGTTTTCCCTGCGGAATTTTCCTTTATCAATTCCAATGTTCACCGAAAGTAGATTTTAAGCTTGATCTCCTTCAGTAAAAAATTCTATAAAATTCCAAGTCCTGGAAGGAAAAAAAATCTTCATACACGTAGCCTACGAGATCGGCCTAATTTCTAGTTCCTTTGAAAACCACTCAATAATTAGCTCAGACTATTAAAACGAATTTCAATCAAGGGACCATTTTCTCCCCATTAAAATCTGGGGAATTAATAAATTGCATTGCAGTTGTTTGAGAGTTAATGATAACCTTCTGATAATGAAAACTTTTTCTCCGCTCAGTCACTCTCTTAAATTATTTTGTATCGAATTGTCGACTGCAACGTTTTAGCAGATTAAATCATCTTGACGAGTCGCTCGGTCGCGTCCTGAAGAGCGAGACAGCGGGAGGAGGTGGAGGAGAGGAACGGATGTTAGTTTTAGCTGATTAAATTACTAAGCCGATGGTCTCTTGCATAGGCAGAGACGATTACCAATACAATTTGATTTTCTGCAGCAACTCGACGTTGTCAGTGATCTAGTCCACGGAATGAGAAAATTACAGTAAATTGTAAAAAATACCGGCTGAAAGAGAATCCTAGCCCCCTTGGGTTCCCTAGTTAACAAAAAAAAAAATTGAAAAAATATAGGAAGGCTATAAAAATAAAAATTATCTCGGTTCAATTATCGCAGAAAAGCTGAACTCGGTTATAAATCCGCGATAATTGGCCAGCTTTCTTTCTGGATTCAAATATTTCGCCCCCTTTTCTCTCTTGCCCCTGAATTTATAACTCGTCCGCCTTGCAATTCCCTTCCAGATCGCGAGAATTGCAGGAATTGACTTGATGCCAATATCCCGTACTCAACTCAGAAGAAGTCATGAATTTTCCCACGAGACGGACAATTTTTCTCGATCGTGTTTATAAAAAGCTCCGAAGTACATCGAATCCCACTATCTTAGAATCAGACCTCGTATTCACCCCCGCCCCGCAATAAGTCTGAAATATGGGTGTTTGAACGTGGATCAAGGAAATAATAAGCCGAGGAGATAAGCTAATCCCCCGACAGATAAGGAGAAATAAAAGAGAGCCGATTGAGGGGGGCAAAGCTGGCCCCAGCTGGGAGAGGGGGAGCTACTGTTGGGTTTTGTTTGGCGGCATGTATCAAACTGGAAGAACTTTCTTTCCATCTCCATCCGCCCCATCTCAAAAAGATTCCCAGGGGACTTTGGCAATCGATTCGCCATGGAAATCATTACTGGTGCTTTTTGGATTACAATCGCGACGGCGGATCTTCACTTCCCGCTAATATTTTGAAGGATATTACTCGAAAGGGGCGACGGGTGGAGCCCAAAGTCTCCTCAGAATCCATCCCAGGTAGGAAAAGTCAACCCTGACGATTGGAATAAGGCTGAAACAGTATTTGACATTGAGGCTGGATAACCCAGCCTTGAATCAAGCTTCTTTCCATTGTTGAATCGTATATTAATTCAAGCATGGGGCGTCAATATATAATCAAGCCTTGGTTTAAGGTTGGTACAGCATTGGTGCTCAAGACTCGGATAGCGAAGCCCAGGTAGGAATGAACGATCGAAACGAGGTTCGATCAGGCTTGATCTAGGATTGACAAAGACTGGTCGAGCCTCGATCCAAGCTTGGGTGTAA
>JAPYZM010003469.1:0-11166 GCA_030522845.1 Psyttalia concolor
GAGAATTTGTATTCGGGGTGGGCATCGTACTCAGCATCCACCTTGACTACGGGTGCGGATGCGTAGACGAGGGGAGCTGAGTGCTCCACGTGGTATGCTGGAAGGACTCCGGCACTGGCAACGGCGATGAAAGCCGCGAGAACGATCAACTGAAAAAGGCAATTGAAAAATCTTGTCAATACTCGATTTTGAATTTCGGAGTACAATACAATACAGAGTGCAATAGTACGGTCATAAAATCCTATGCAGGACTCAATATACCTTGAATGCCATTTTCGTTATGCTTCTACTGCTTGCTGGACCAAAACTGATGTCTAGTCAAATTTTTAACTCGTTTATATATGACTGGCTTAGCCCAAAGATTCAGACCTCTCACCCGAAGACAATCTACTCTCCGCCCTGGGCAATCAAAGGTGATATAACACTAGAATACAAGGCATTGATACCTCTATAATACGAATCAACAAACAACTGAGAATGTTCCCAAATTCTGACGTATCACCATTGGCCTTTGACTTCCTCCTGACTGTCCCTTGTAGACTCTCCAACACAGCAAGGCCTTTTCAGCAGTGGAGCAATTCAAGGATGTCATTTTCCCGAACGATTGCTTTGTGCCCTTCGACAATGTCAGGTACATTCTCGTTTTTCAATAGCGCAAACAGAGATAATAACATTTTAATGAGCCCCCATGTAATTGAGTGTGATGTAAGCAATGAATAAAATGAGTTATGCTGCTGCGATGTTACGTTACCAAAAGCTGTAAGAAAAAAGAAAAGTGGATCAGGTGTCTGATCCAAATGGCTCCACCCAAAAATCTGGGGCGTGGAGTATGGATCGCCTGTTGCGTCACATACAGCTGTACCTCACGTATGCCCCGAGGGGACATTCAACAAAATCTGAAACCCAAGAATTTTTCGTTTCAATAGGCAAATGTATGTCATTTGTCAGAGATTAATTCAGAGATTATTTATATGCGTTGGCTGAGAGATTTCTTTCCTCAACCAGATCTTTTTGATTTTTACGAAATAGAGGACAACAACGATTATTAATTTACCATATATCCTCCCAGCGAGTGTTGCTCAATTTTCATATCAATTAAAATTAGTTTTTTGTTTAATATTTCATACTCTTATTGCTCGTGCAAGTTCACCGATTAAATTGCAAAAGAATTTTTTTTTGTCAAATTCAAATGGGAAGGTCCATTGTGGCCAGGGGCCAAGGCGGCGTCTTATTGTTCGAGAAACACCGTCAAGTTAACCGGTTGTCCTTGAATATGGCCAGAGTGTATCGGCGTCTCGTCGGGAACGAGCTCATTACATTGCCACTTTCAAGTCAAGGGTTTATTTATCGTGAAATTGCGGCCGCTTGTGGTGTGGTGTGGAATTACGATACGCCGTAATGGTTCCGGACAATTTAGATAAGGAGAAGTGACAACAATATAATGAAAATATATTGGATTGATTTTTCCTTCTTTCGTCGGATTTCTTATCCGGGCACCTTGGCCATTTGTGCTTTATTCCATTCCTATTTGAAGTATTTATAATCATTACTTTGCGAGAATGCCATTGCGGATCAATGCCGATGAGAATTTAGCATTTGGTGGGATGGCATGAATTGCAGGTTTTCTACTGAATATTATCAACTGGCTTTTAGCTATTTCACACAAGCTTTGGATATCTTTTGCTTTACTATCTTTTCATTCCTTCTTGAAATTTTGATTTCGAGGAGTCGCACACACGAGGAGTCGGCACTTGTGGTCGGTTATGCAATGTGATTAATATTTTTCTGAACTGTCGCCAATTATTTAAAAACTTGAGCTAAAACTTGTATTGTATTTCACATTACTGTTTACCTTTTTGCTGCATAATTTCTAGACTTTTGAATCACTGTTTACTGGATTGTAAAATGCATGAACGTTGTAAAGATAAAGATATTTCTCAACGGCCATGACTAAAAAGATGAGAACATGCTGAATTAATTTATTAATTCAGTGATTTATTAATACAGCTTGGTGATTTATTAATACAGCTTGGAGAGTAGATCTTATTGGGGAATCCACTGCGACAGAGGTTGAAAATACCTGCCAGGGTTATCCGTGTTACAGGTTTCAAATGAAATACAATAACGTGTAACATATCCGAAATTCCATGACGGATTTGCCCTTTTCGTATAATTTTCACGGAATCGAATACATTATATTGCGTCTTCTTCCATGTGAGTATGATTACAATGTACACCCGTATTGCAGTAATGTGGCCGAGTTTTGTATTTAGGCGATGGCAGTGAAAGTATTCTGCGACAATCGCGTTTGTTAGTACGCATCGTGCGTGGCCAATTTCAACTGGCTAGAAATGAAATCAATTGTAATAATTTCATCTGTAAAGTCATCGCTTTTTGTAATTAGCCGGCGTTATAATGTTCAATGACGAAATTGTACATACTGTACAGGATTTTTTAACAGGATAAATGCTTTCTTTTCCATTTTTCTCTTTAACGCTTTCTTTTCTCTCTATTTTCGAAGGAATTTCGTGCAGGAAGTCAAACTAAACTCTGAAATGACTTGCGGGGTCTCCCAAATATAATTCGGATGAGATATCTCATAAAAAAATCTGTCGCTAAAGAATTATACACCATCACTGAGAAAAAAATTATTACCGTAAACAGAATTGTTTCAGATCGTTTGCGGCAATTCCGGAAATTATTTATTGTCAACAACTTGTTTCGTCTTGACGATTTTTTTTTATCCTTCGCTTTGGTGGGAAAAATGATACAGCTAGTTTTCCTCTGCAACAATTAAAAAATAATAATTCAGTAGTTGGAATAATTTTTTATTATATTTAATTGAAAATAAATTGTATCAAAAAAAAAGCAAGAAATGCTGTTAATTTAAAAAATAATTATTTTTTCATATATACGGTCTAAATTGCCAACAATTGAGTAGGGATTACGGAAAATGATGAGCTAGTTATAAAAGTTAAAATTTTTCTCTCTACGGATAATTTCAGACCGCCTCTTGAAAGTGTGAGAGTAATTCTTGTCTTGCTACTGCTGACCCTTTCTACTGCCGGCAACTTATCTGCAGTCAGTCGGCAGCTCGGATTCCAATTGAACCCCGGTAATTGGTCGGTAGAGGTATTATCACTGAATCCTAGCATAACCACAAGTTTCAATGGCCCGCCAAATTTGTCACTTGCTCCAGAATTTGAAAAACCATCGGAGCAATTTCAATATCAAACAGCATGTTCAGATGCGCTCTTCTTGTCCACCAGACAAACTCGTCAGTCAAATGTGAAACAAAATTTATTATATGGCCTCACATCGGACGGGTGTCGCCGGGAAAACCGTGTTAATACATTTAACAGTAATTTCGTATCAACGAGAGTACGGAATATCAGCACTAATGCGGTTACGTGAATGTTGAGCGATAGCAAGGTAGTTTGTCTCTAATCATGCCACTCAACTTGGGGCGTTCGTGAGAGGTGAGGAGTAGTAAATGCTGTGCGCCACTCGGGAGAGATACAACGGACAAACTTTGAAAGTGTATTTCATGAAGCTGCTTCCGCTTTCCAAATAAGGTGAGACTCCTATAAAAGATAATTTAATTTTCACATTTAATTTCAATTAGGACTTAATGTAATTCTCCAGGGTGGAACTAAAATTTTTATTTTACGAAGAAAAAATATCCTAAAATTTACTGTACAATTTAAATCGTAATGAGAAACTGCCTTTCAGATATTTTATTATTACCATTATTTTTCGTATTAATATAGGACTTGATATTTTTTAATTTTACCTTTGTATTTTTAATTTTTTAATTTGACGTTTATATTTTTAATTTTTTCATTTGACGTTTATTTTAGTATATTATGCTAATAAGCCTTGTGCTGGCTGAAGAAGCATTGAAATTTGCAAGTGTCCAATCTACCAAAATTAGGCAATAACTTGACTTGGATTTTTCTGTTATGCTAGGTTACCCGAAATTTCAATGACATCATTGAAATGACGAGTAAAATGAAGGCAACATCATCTCGCCCAGCAATTGTTGAGAGAAGAGCTTTGCATCTTGCTGAGGTCAAAGAACGAAGAACTTGGAGAAACATGTGGTGGCTCTAACAATCCACGTTGTCAAGAAAGTTTCCGAGCTGACCAGAGGCTCCTTCTAAGAAGTATCGATACCTCTTCGTATTTTCTACTGAATTACCTCGGTGAACGAGGTAACAACAGACTCCTCCAGTCTCCTCCTGTCGTGGAGTTTGCTTAATCCCGAATAATAATTGCTTTCTAACCAGTAAAACATCATTGGATGTTGGTTGAGAAATTGACTCAGCATCTTCGGATGTTCGATGCGAGCTCAAACGAGAGAGAATGAAAATCCAGGCTGAGAACTTTTCACAGGGGATAACGAGTTTTCCGGCGGTTTCGAGAAAAGGAATGGAGTTGTTTGAAGAGAAGAATAATAATATTTGATTTAAAGAAATGTGAGATCATTAACCTCCGTCATATTTTTCAACAGATTTAATAATCATCAAGAAATTAATTTCTCGGTTAATTTGAAATAAAACATCAGTCTTACATGAATTGAGATGAAAACTCTAGTTCTAACTGTACTAACGTTTATTAAAAACAATTATAATATTTGAGGGAAAAATTTCCAAACCATTGGTAATTCTTACGAACTTACTTGTGGAAAATCGGTAGAACTGAGTAGGACTCTATTATTATTAAGTTTCCATTGCTGGGTATCTTCCAGTGTCTACCAACAGTTTGTCCTTCAATATTTCATTTTACAATGAAAGTTATTTTTCACTTGAAAATATTTGGGCCATAAGTTTATAGACAGAGGGAAATTTTTTAAGAGTGTAGTCGCATACCTCAAGATTTGCCATACCCTTCCAATGGCTCTCGGGCACTAATAGGGTCGTGCCAAGTCAACGAGACGTTCATTCATGAATACACATCTACGCTTTGATACTACACCGACTCCCGATCCTCGCATTCACTCAAAGGCGGACGCTAAAGTTCGCTCCGAACAAATTTGTAACGATAAATTCATTGATACATCCCGGTACCCCCGTAAATTCCAATAAATCCCAAATTTGTTTGTAAATATATGCATCGGGGAGGGTGAATCTGCGGTGTTAAAATGGGGCTCGAATGTTATTCGTTCACTGATAGAGAGACAGCGCGAGCAGAGCGAGAGAGAGAGAGAGATGATGTGCTTTATTCAGCGGCGGTGGAAACGCGAGGGCGCTCAAGCCAGTTGGTGGCGAGACTTCGCCCGCGCAGCTTCCACCCTTTGAAATTCGACTTCATCGTCATCGCAGTACCACGACAAGCTCTGTGTTTTTCCTACTCATTCCCAAAGTTTTCTGACCAATTCAATTTGAGAATCAAACTGGCAAAAAAATCAACAAAAACTCAGTGAATATATTGATTTCAACGGGAGATTTTGCGAATTTTTTCACTCACTTTTTTCTCCATCACTTGATGCCGATTGATAATCAACAATGCTGGGGCTCGCAGTATTCATCAAAATTCTCTTAATCGCTGGAGGTCAGTATGAGCATTGCAATAATACTCCTCTGTTTCGATAATAAAATACAGACAATTAATGCCAATTATTGCATGGAATAGGATAAAACCAAAAAAAAAATGACAATCAGTGAGCAATGAAGCGCAAAACCCCATGAACAAGTTTTCCAACTGAAATCAAGGTAGAATTTGGTGTGGACATGATATTACTTTTAATGTCTGTTTCATGTGAAAAGTTAAATTTTCCGATGGTTGATTGCGAGCGTCAAGCGTGGAAAAAGCACCGAAAGTGAGGTAGAACGGAGTATAGTTAGAGGATATAAAACTATGCTGTATAGTAGAAAGTACGGAAAACTGCCTGCACGCTGGGCAGAAAAGAGGGCTGATGGGGTTGGCTCACTGATTGCGAGTTACCCCCTTCTATTTGGCCTGGTTATACCGAGACACGTGTTTTCTCGGCCGTTCGAATTAGCTTCGTACCCCCAAAACTCTACTCTCGTCCGAATAATTCCAATCACTTTTCGTTCGTGATTCCTTCTCTCTCTCTCTCCCCGTTTTTTCCCTCTATTCGCGCTTTCGGTTGCTGGACCGGTAACAATGTACTCCCCCAACCTGCCAAATTACTCTCAGGCTTCAATTCGTGCTCCGAAAACTTTGAATAACAATACAAGTAAAGGACAATATTTGAGATTGAATGTCTCTTTCGTATTATTTATGTAGTTGTTGGTTGTGAGTGGGAGGTGGAGTGAAATTCACTCTCACTATAACTTTCCATTTATTATTTGCACTGCATTAAACAAATAACTATCTCGGGACATATTCAATTTAGTTCCGTGCGGTAATGAATGATAATAGAAAATTTTACGCATACATATTCCTATTTTTTTGTAATTAAACAGGGTCCTCATTAAAACTTTCTCTATTCATTTCAAAGGGAATGTTTGATGTGGATGAACTGAATAATCCATTTACTTCATGTAAAACAGTTTCAAAAATTCTTATTGTCATTATTAAAGCATTGACTATCACTGGAGATGAGCAATATTTTTTATATTAAATGCTTTCTCATATTATTTATTCACAGATTCGTCTACGACGAATAAAAATATGGAGAAATTGACTCATATTATATGTTATAACTCATTAATTTAACTACTCCTTAAAAAAAAACTAGCCTGTAAGCAGCGCTGGTTGCAACGACTTTTCGTCCTTTAAAAGTTTGATTAAAATTTTCTCAGGGCATGCCACCCAGCTCTTTAGGAAACATTGCCGCTCACAGCGGTGTCCTAAACTCTGCAAACTACTAAATTTTGAAATTTCAATGGAGACACAAACTAACGTATTTCGCTGGGAGAAAAGAGAGAATGAGGTATAGAATGAGAATTTCACAAGTTTGAACATAATAAAGCGCGAGAGTTGGAAAGATGCTGGGAGTACTACGGCTATGGTAAGCTAGAGGAAGTCAAGTTTTTCCTTGTTTCAGAAAGCTTACGGTATTATTTGATAGAGCGTATCGTCGGCCAGGGTAAATCGTTGTACGTTTAGGTGTAGGTCAACGCCTTAAGCATTCTGTGGGGACTCCCACGCTGGGCTTTTTCCATCTGTTCTTTATTCTCATTTTTTGTTCTCGTTTGAGCAATCGGTTCGAAAGTTGAGTGGCATAATCAATGAGTTGGGGATTTTTGTGCTTGAATGCACTTGGATAATTATTGGTTATTCAGCTAATGTTCTATTTTCCTGTTTCCTTCTCCAATGGCCAGCCATTCACACTTTGTGAGGATTTTGTACTATTACTTTTGAAAGAAGTTGTCAAAAAAAATGCATCCTCCCCGATTTTTCCACCATTTTAATTAGAAATTTCATAATTCCTTTGGAAACTGATTAATCACGTGTATTGAAACGTTCCCCGGAAATGTTAGTCTCCGTGCAGTATGTGCTTTCGCATGATCCATCAATATGTCATGAAATAGCAGACAAACTAGCGAAAACCATGAATCGCGAGAGACATTGACGGCACCACAAAAATCTGCCATGTAAAAAGGTATTTTACGAAAAATCCATTTGAATTTATCTGGACGTGGCACCGTGCATGCTGACATTGTGTGGCGTG
Source organism: Psyttalia concolor (assembly GCA_030522845.1). Lineage (NCBI taxonomy): Eukaryota > Metazoa > Arthropoda > Insecta > Hymenoptera > Braconidae > Psyttalia > Psyttalia concolor. Next base: position 7,643 of record JAPYZM010003469.1, read on the forward strand.
CGCTGCAACGGATGTATAGATTCATTCGTGAGTGAGCAGAGGAACAGTTACTGCTGTCTAATACGTCTATTACGAAGAGAATAACCAGAAAAATCGCGTTCACATGAAAGCAGTATTTTTTTTACTTACCCAGGACCGAGGAAAAATTGCATAGTCAATTCTATGATTATAAATTCTCCCTTCTTTCTATTTTCAAATAGAATTTATTTTTACGGGTGAGATTCAAGCTCAAGAGGTCTCGCGGCGATGGAATAATAATGCTGACTTGCCACTTGAGAATTTAAGGGGAAATAAATAAGACTACAGTAACAAACACCGAGTTTCAGGAAAGTTGCTGGGCGAGAACCGAGTTAATTAACATAACGAAACGAGTTCTCAAGGAGGAGAAGCGTACGCAGATAATAAATTGAGAAAAAGAAAGGTGAAACGGAAAAGGGGGTGGAGAAAAGCTCGGTGAGTGCTGGATGAGGCGATCATGAGCCGTTGCACAGTCTGAAATTTTCGTCTCAACTTTTCGTATCAGTGTCCCCGGATTTTTAATACCTTTCCGTTGGAATTTTCTACAATATTGGCATTGATAAATCACATATTGTTCTATCAAGAAACTCGTGGCACGAAAATTGTCAAGAAAAAAGTATTGCGCACTGAAAAAAACGAACTTTTGTCGCGAGATTTTGTACTTGTAAAAATGAGAAAGGTGAGGTGCAATTGGTTTACAATGGGGAATCCATTGCTCCACTAATGTTGAGTGTTTTTTGCATTCAGATCTTTTGCAGTTGAGGCGAAAAAGGTTGTTAACTCATTGATTTGACTTGATTGATTGGAATCATGAAAATGATCTTCATTTGATCCAGCTGAGAGTTCCAAGTTGAGCTCTATATGAAAGTCTCAATTATAATCCCAACAGATGGTTTTTTTTGTAAAGTCTCCACGAAATTTTTATTTAAAATTTGTGAGGTCGATTTTATGGGTGGCCGCGTCAAGTGTGTGAAATGAAAAGGCTCTATATGCTCTGTGACAGTTTTATTACGGTGGCGTTTAGGTTTCGAGAGTTTCCTTCGGTGAATGAGCGTGATCGGTGTGAAGAACGCTGAGGTCACTTTTTCACACAAAGAGGGAAGCGAATTCTCAAATAGGGAGATGGAGAGTGAAAAAAGTATTTACCTGGATGACAGAATGAAGAGGGAAACAGTCATCAGAAGATCTAGGAACTTGGCTCATTTGACGATATATTATAAGATATATATTGAGTGAACCAGTTACAAATTGGAAGATTTTTTTTTTCTGAAATTTCCCACATAATTCTCTGACAGTGCGATAGATTTTAGCCCTCAATTTTCATTTACAATTCATGATAATCGAGCATATTTAGTTCCAGTCACTGTTGCAGAGAAAATCATTTCTGTATCCGTTTATTTCCAACCTCGTGATTTATCCACCACTATAATGCGATTAAACTGGGGAACAGAAGTGTGGACAATGGAGCGTTAAAATAGAGGAGGAAGGAATAAAAAATTGAATGAGAATGGCTTACACGCAGAGAAGAAAATTAAAAGGAAAAAAGATGAGTACGAGCATGGTTAAATTCTCGTGCTGACGCTACGCACAGTCAGAGGGTGGAAAGAATCATAAAAAGTGGATGAAAGAAGGCGCGGGAAGGGCGGGAAGGGGGAGTGGGTACAAAAGCTAGGGTTTGCTGGGATTATATATATGTGCCCTCGACGAAGGGCCGAAATTGCGATCACATTTTTTCGCGTGGATTCATTCCGAAGTTGATCCTTTTCCTCCTCATCACTTTATCGTTGAATCAGCGGACGCGAAATGAATGTATAAAAAATCCATCTTCACGTTGTGAATACGTGGGATTGATAACGTTCGAGAGAAAATTTAATTTTCAGCAAAATTTCAGCCCTCAAATTAGAACCCACAGTTTAGCCCCATTTCTCGTGATGACAATTTTTATTTTACAATTTGAGGGGAAATATTTTTCTCCCATGAAAAATGTATGAAATTTATTTTTATCTAACTGTGCGATGTACAACATGATAGTTAAAACTTTGTTCTCGGACACATTCTAATGAATACCAAACACTGAGAAGTTGATGAATCACGAGCTGCCACAGAACTTTATCCTCCAATAAATAGATAGCTCGTTGTCACCATCAGTAAATAACTTTTGACTATAACGGAATGTGGAATGTTCTCTTTAACTAATGGCGAAAAAATTTTCAGTGGTTATGAAATTCATGTTTGCGTTGGTGAGCTTAATGAAATTAAGAGACACATTGAAATTCAAATAGTTTGAATATTTACATATTCTACCGAAATCTGGATGGAAATTGCTGGACAAATTGAGGGCATCAGAATTGGATTACCTGTGAGAAAAGATGAATGCTCAACTGTGTGCACAGTAATATTGATGAAATTAGCATTACTACCTGGAAAATCAGAGTAAGAAATGTTCTCGTAGAAAATCAGAGGAAATTTCAAGAATTTTCATTATCAATAATTGAAAATGCTATTGAAAATAGTCAATTTTTATGGCAATACTCTTTGAAAATTCAGAAAAATTATGAAAATATCTTAGATTTGTAAGTCTCCCTCGAGAGACGACCATATGATAACAATGACAATTTTGGGGATAATAATTTCTGGAGTGTTTTTTCTAAATTTCCTGCTTTCCAACGGAAAAATGTTCATTTTTTCTCATCAGTGGATTTTAATACTGACCTGCCCTCAACTTGCCAATAGTAACTCTCCGAAGATATGGTACATAGCGAGCGTAGAATAGTTATCATACGTGGTGCCATGCTTGATGCAATAGCCAACATATTGTGCAACCGAAAAAAGGAAAAAAAACCCGAGGCCGGTTCTCTCCGGTCGCTTATCAATAGTTGATGTCACCGGACGTGAAAATCGCTGCGATCGACAGTATATTCCTCCTAGTTTCGGTCATAGTAACTCGCTTGCTGCCACATTCATGCATATATAGTGTTGGTATACGGATACTCATAATTCAATGTGCTGGTCGAGTGACGACCGGCCGTAACAAATTTATGGAGTCATAATACGTTCACCTATATGCACCAACATATCCTCCTCCTCCGCCTCTCCGTATATCCCACTACGGAATAGATGAAAACCTGGAATTGTTGGTGAATTTCAATTGTGTCATGTTAATGTCCCCCCATAGCTCGTATTTTCGGACAGAACATTTCCTACAAGCTGGTAATTATTTTAATTGACGGATATATAATTTCAATCAAGTGACCAATAGATAACGCCAATTACATGGATTCTTACGAAATTATGAGGACCTTTCACTAGCGGCAGTTAAACTTGGATGTTGCAGAATAGTATATTTTGTAACAAGTGAAAAAAAAAGGTTTTTGGCGAGTGGGAGGTTTATATCACGAGCCGAAGGCGAGCTTTCACGGCCCTTCGGCTCGCGATATAATCCCACGAGTCAAAAACCACTTTTTTCACGAGTTACGAACATAATTTTTCATCTCAATGTGTCGAAA
>JAPYZM010003470.1:0-15852 GCA_030522845.1 Psyttalia concolor
AGAAAAAAAGATTGGCCCAAGAATTATGTGAGAGTAAAAAATATTCTTGAACCAAGAATTAATTTTTCAGTCAAAAGTGCGTTTTTCTCTCAGTGTAGCTATTTTTATTTCAGAGTGAATTTATTACTATGCGCATTATATAATTTTGTTACAGACCTTCAGTCTGATGCGTCATACAAATCTTCTGAGCATCAATGTCAAAATTCTGCGAGAATTTCAATTGAAGAAGTAGTTGATCCCAACGATGAGCAGCCTGACTTTATATTAAATGAAGAAAAGATCACGGTAACGCAAATCGAGGCACAGTTGATTGTATCCACAGTCCCATCTGCACTGGCACAGGAAGTTAGTTTCCACAAAGATAATGGAAGAAATGTCATTCTTTTGGAAAGCACAGTTTCGGGAGAATCATCACAACTGAAGAGTGCTGGAACCAAGGATCATGGAACAATTGATTCTATTCTTATGACGAAGGAGCTTGTTCTGTCTAGTACGAATGGACATGATACTATTCTAACTTGCAGGGAATTAAATCAAGAGAATCAAAAAGAAATTCAGGTTCAACCGTCGAGAGAGAGAAGTTCAGGTCAATCTGGAAATCCATTGAATGGAAAGGTGAATAGTCAGGAAAATTTAAAAAATAAAGGGATTTTGGGTGAAACTGTGTCACCACCCGAAGAAAGATCTAAACTTGTGATCGTTGAGCCAGATAAACCTAACAATTATACAATTTTCATGGAGGATCATGTATCACAAATGCTGGGTGATTCCGAAACAATATTGCCCGTTATTTCTGTATCTCATGACACAAATGAAATCGATATCAATGGTTTATCAAATGATGAAGGACAGATTATGGGCGATGATCAAATTGAAAATACTATTCACAAATGTGGAATATCATTATCTGAAAAAGAATCTCCAATGTTGAAAGACAGCCAGTGGAATGAAACAGACAGGAATCTGTATGCACTATCTGATGGTCCACGGAGGCATTCCATCGCAGCTGCTGTCGTCATTCCTACTATTAACGCTACCGGTCATCTTAATTCTTCTTGTAACCAAAAACGATTGGAAAAACTCAGCTACAGTGATTTCCCGATGCAATCGAATTTCAATGTGTCTGTGATTTCTCCATTAAACGTTAAAAAAGTTCTTCAGAATGGTCATTCTTCAAGTGGAGGAGAAAACATGGACGGAAATGTTGTAATTGATAAATCACCATTAGTGGATTTTCCTCCAACAATAACAAGAATTCATTCTGATGAAAGTGAAGAATACGCACCGATACATCGCAAGGACTGCAGTACAGAATCTAGTAAATTTCAGGGTTCAATTCCTGCTGATGAAGCACCAATTGTTTGCAACCTTCATGGAGCTGATCTTATTTCTCAAAGCGAACAATCAAGTCAAAGTGATAGCCAAATGAGTTTAATGCATAATTTAAGAGTTGATTGGGAATTTGATGGGCAGAATTCACCGCAGGAGAATGTACTGTCCAACAGGACACCGAAAGATTTAACTGTACCCTTGCCGCAAATTCTTGGAAACGGAGAAATAATGACGAACAATTCACCGAGACTTGATTCTGATGAACATTTAACGGAAATAGAAAGTGTTCAGCTGCAAAACGTCAGAACTAACAAGAATGTAATCAACCTCACATCCAATGACACTTCCCTATCAGAACGACGTAATTCTGCTCCTCAAGATGATGATGTTTTTGGTATTCCAATCTTTGAGAGAAGCATTTCTTCAGATGCTTATGGAGCAAAGGGTAACACAAATTTAACTGGTAATTTTACAGCAACAAAATCTATTTCATATAACTGGCCATCTTGTTATATATTTTTTAGAGATATTATGGGTGACCGAAAATATCCAATGCACATTTTTATACTATTCATGCTTCTAAAATCACATACAAGCTATTTCATTAAATGCCCCTAAAATGTCGGCTCAAAATTTTGATTATCATTTCTATTTTGTCATCGTCAAGTAGCAATAAATAAAATACAATGAAATCAAAAGATAAAAAATACAAAAGAATGTTGTCGCACCTCTATATTTGACAGAGATTAAGCAGATTCAATTTTTTTTTCTATAACCTTTTTCTATTGCAGTCACGCAGTATTATAACTCTTAAAAATAATATTCGATACTTCACATTTGATTAGAAATTTTGTCACTTACGTGGAAACAAAATTGTTTTTCATGCCATAATCAATTATATCTTAACAATCACGAAAAGTAAGTTCAAAACGTCCAACGGTTATGGAACTTGCTTCAATTTATACAGAATCCAAGATTTTAGTCAATTTTTCTCTTTCTCATCGAAAAATTTAGAAAATTTCACTTCCAAAATAGAAACTCTTCTTCGGTACTATATAACATGAGACTACGGAAGAGAGGAATAATATTTAATCTTATTGAAAAACTTTTTGTAGATCCAAAGAAGCTTTGTTAAAAATATAGAAGCTCTGATAAAGTATTATTGTGGTTATTTCCCTATCTCCCTCCAATTCGGAGATAATTCATCAAAAATTCGACTGAATGTCAAATTACTAATCCGGTTTCTATATATCTCCAATTCTAACCAAAATAAATGAAATTTTGTGATAATTTTCCATAACACACATAATTTTAAAAGAGAAATTAATTTGATAAATAAAGTTTTGAAGAAGAAAAAAAATTGAATCTGCTCTACTTCTATTAATTGTTGTATTGTAGACCTCCGACAATTCTTTAGTTTTTCCCCTTTGCTTATAGTTTAAAAAATGAGTCAATGAAAATAATCCCAAAATTTTTCAGACAATATTGTAGATTAGTTTGTCATAGAGTCCCTCATATAGAAATTGTTCCGCATATATTATGAAAGTGTGTTTTGATGGATAAATTTATAACAATTTTCATAAAAGCTGTTTAAAAAAATCTATATAAAAATAGAAATGACCGGTTTTGTTTTCACAATCCATTGCTACTGATAATTTTATAGAAAAAAAGTGCCCGGAAAGGCGGCTTCATGTTTTAAATAACATCAATAAAGACCCAATATATCGTCATAAATTTGTAGGAATTGTATCAAATTAATTCATTAAAGCGTTTTCTGAATTTTCGTGCAACTTTCTATCAGTATTTGGCCGAAATGTTTAATACAAAATCTCCAATAGAATGTAATGATCTATAGAATGTGTTTCCCTGTAGAATTTTTTCGGCTCTAATTTTCTAAGTGTTTTCCTTGGATTTTCTTGAAGGGAAAAAAATGAAAAACAACCGAAAAAACTTAGAAATTTTGAGCAAAGAAATTCTATAAAAAAATGAAATTCTAGTGTCTTTTTCTATATAATATTTCTTATAGAACAGGTGAATAGAAGCGGCAATGAACTTATAGAAAATTCAATAGTAGTTCTATAGAAATTCTTATAAAATTCTTTAGGATTTTCTATTAAAAATTTTCGTAGGTGTACATATGCGGAGCGTATTGTAAATAGCCCTTCATAGGTAGGCATATAACGAATTTTGCAAAGACAATTTTGGAAAAATATGCTTATACAGAAAAATGCAATATTAGTGATTTTTCCTATTGAATATCAGTTGTTAACATTACAGTAGAATTGGTAAAAAAATAATAGAACGTTCAATAGACGTTCATTAGACGTTTCTAACGAATTCGCTAGGTTCTTCTACTAAATGTTTTTATTTGTATCCATATTCTATACATAACAAAACCGAATTGGATTCGTAGGTAATTTATAAAAAAAATCATTTGCAGGCCAACTAAGCGATGAACGAGCTGATAGAGAAATTGCGGCTACGAATTTTCACTATAATGCTGAAGAGATCTCTCTGCAAAGAATTAGTGACGTTGAATTGGGAGATTCCGACTTGAATTTCAATTGCAGCTCATCCAAGATGCCTACAACTATGGAAGAAATCATGAATGGATTTAATGATCCGGAGTTGGATTCGTATCTGGATCCTGAGAATACCAGAAACGAATGTTTTGGAAATGATGAAATTCATGATTTTATTCTTTCCCCGGTGATTTTCAAAAATATATCAAAATCTCGCTCATCAACGAATAATGAGCACACCAGAAACTGTGAAGATGAATACGAGACAAAACAAATTGATTTTTCCCAAAGTTCTGAAGATGATCCCATATGGCAGAATGAGGAAGAAGAGACCAATAACACCCTGGGAGGTAGTTCCCACTTAAATACAACTGCCGAAGAAGAAGATGATGTCGCATCTAATTTGAGTGCAACAAAAATCGCTGGTTCTATTAATAATGAAGATCTAATAGTGAAACCCGGGAAACAGTCTACAAAGTTGAATTTTTGCTTCTACTGCAAAAAATTTCAAGCAGTTATCAGCCGTCACTTGGAGACTGTCCACAAAAATGAGGAAGATGTGAAAAAATTTTCGGTTTTCCCCAAAGGTATTTCCATTGCGTCATTATCAGAAAACAAATTCTTCTTACAAATACTGATTTAACCATCTGTTGATTCGATTTTGTGTCTCGAAAATTTCAATTCCGACAACTTTTGGTATATCTGTCTGAGCATCTAAAAATTGGAGACTTTCTTTTGAAAAAGGTGAGAATTTCATTTCTCTACATAACAATATTCCAAGTAATTTTTTTTGTTGCAAGTTTTTAAATTGAAAGACAGCTCTTTGTATGTAGTAAAAAAAATTAAAGAATTGCAAAGTTGAAGAAAATAGTGAATACGAAATCGAGTTACCAATTAAGACATTCACGTCTGAAACGTTTGTACGTATGTCAACCTAACAGCCTAATGTAGTAGAATCGAATTTTCAACATTGGATAATTTTACGCTAAAGAAGAACTAATTTTGCATGGGTTCAAAAAAATTTTGCTAATGCCGTTTTTGAACAAAACGTGTTGTTGCTAGTTTTTTAAAAATTATTAAAAAATGAAAAAAAAATTTGCTATATTGGATAACGTAAAGCTACTTAAGGCATTATCTAAGCCTAAAAGTTATGTCATAAATAAATTGCAAACAACAAACAACTTCTTATGAATAAAATATTATGTTAACTGGATACAATCACTCAGAAAATATATTTCAATGATGATTCTTTACGGTTGTATATTTTTCCACGGGTGTTTCATGTAATTTTGTCAGAACTAAATGAGATTACCGAGAACCTTTCTCGCTTTTCATCCTGGATTCAATCCATCATGTACATTATTCTGAGTAATTATATTCCGACTACTGATAGGTTAAAATTGGGCATAAAATTTTAGAATATGGGTAAAATTTTTTTCTTATTAATCCAAAAAAACAAAGTTTTCCGTAGTGCCCAATGCTTATATCATATACCTTAAGAGCGAATTTTATATGCCTTCAAAAATTTGTTTGCCAATGCAGTTTTTGAAAAGAAGACGTATTGTTCCTAGCTTTTCTTGTAAGTTGACAAGAAAAGTGATGGAAATTTTTTTTTAATCTTATAATGCTGAACATAGAAAGAAACAGTGAACAAAATCAGAGATATCGACGATGATCAGAAACTTTTTTCGACGCTGAATTACCCACAAATAAGATCGGTCAGTTGCATAAGATAATATTTGATTTATCAGCTCAATATTAAATTTTGCTCATTTTTGAACAATTTCCTGTTCTGTTGCGACAAACTCGCATCGAGATTGTTATTATAAAAATTGCAGATACGAGAATTTTTTTGAAAATGTCAAATATCAGCTCTTAATTATCTCCAAGAGAAACCGAATTCTATTCATTTTTCAATGAATTCTCTCGTCATTAAGGGAAAAACTGACTTCAATTAGTTTTTTAGCTCGATTATTAGAACAAGTCTTTGTGCCGATAGCTTTTTTCTTAAGAAAGTACTGATATTAAATTAAGATTCAATGACTACCAATTCCTTTAGCCTAGTTGAATCTATTCCAATTATTATTCCATCAGAAGTAGAGGGTACACGTACAAAATTTTTAATAGAAAACTCTAAAGAATTCTATAGAAAGAATTTATATAGACTTTCTATGGGGCTTCCATTGAATTTATATGGATTTCTTGGCGTTTCTATTTGTGTGTTCGGTAGGAAATTATATAGAAAAAGACTATAGAATTTCGTTTTCTATATCATTTTTTTGGCTCGAATTTTTAAAAATTTTTCATTTGATTTTTTTGAAGAGAAGAACATAAAAAATGAATAAAAACACATTTTTTAGGATTTTTTCGTAAATTATTCAAAAAATTGACAGCAACACTTTTTTAAAAATAGTATGTAAAATTAGCTCTTGATTTGCTTTGAATCCTCGAATAACGATTGTACGTACGTTTTTTTTTATCTTTTTTAATGATTTTTCTGCCAACTTACAAAGAAATTAGCACTCACACATTTAAAAAAAATGCCATCAGAAAAAAATTTTTTAAAGGCATGTGAAATTAGCTGCTAGTTAACTTTAAATTATCCAATCTCAAAAATGTATACTTTATATACATTTATGTATATTTTGTTCTTTTTTCAATGATATTTCTGCCATTTACAAAAAAACTAGCAGCAACAGATTTTTCGCTTAAACTGTAATGGCCAACATTTTTTTGAAGGCATACAAAAGTAGCAGTAAATGAGCTGCAACTTATGCAATGTTCAAAATTCGATTTTGCTGCTTTCGGCTACTGGGTTAACATACGTAACGTTTGTGATATTTACGGTGTATTATGTTTATGTTGAAATTTTTTTTTCTTTTTACGTGCATAGGCAATCCTGAACGACGTAAAATAATTGAAACTCTACGGTTAAACGGGAATTATTTATACAATACCCATAAAACCTATAATACAACCGGAGAATTACTTGTGGCTCGGAGACCTCAAATAGAGAAATCAGCTACTAAGTATGCAACGTGTCATAATTGCAAAGGTCAATTCTCTCTGAAGACTATCAGACGTCATCGTCAAGCTTGCCTTGGTACATCGAGCAAGGGTAAACGCTCCAATCCGATTCTGTCTCGGCGCATTGAAGGCCGAATACATCATGAGGCTAATGCTCGCCTGGTCAAAGTTTTTTCGGTTCTGCGAGAGGATTCCGTTGTAAGACTAGTTCGATATGATCAACTGATAATTAGATTCGCTAATTGCTTATGTGACAAATATCGCAAACAGCAACATGATGAAATGATAAGAAATCGAATAAGAACGCTTGGACGCTTACTTCAAACAATGAAAAAATTAAATCCCACTATATCGGATTTTAAATCGATATACCATCCCACTCTATATCAGACGATGTTGGAGGCTGTAAGGGAAATGTCTGGTTTCGATTCTGAATTGGGCGAACATCAAAAGCCATCTATTGTTACTACCATCGGAACATACATCAAAACTGGTGGGGATATATTAAAACTTTATTGGATTGAACAAATGAATGATGAAGCAGAAAAAATAGTTGATAAATATTTATTCCTACACAAGATGCAGTACAATCAAGCCGTGAGTAGAACAGCACTCGAAGATCAGGCTAAGAAACATCGCCAAAAGGCAAAGTTACTTCCAACGACTGATGACATTAAGAAATTGTCTGAGTACGTTACAGAAAACAGGAGAAAAGCCTATGTTAGTCTCAAAGATAAATATTCATACGATGCATGGTTCAATTTGCTGAAGTTTTCATTAATTTCTATACAGATATTTAATCGCCGACGAGCAGGAGAACTTGAACGCAGTGAGATCAATGATTTGAAAAACGCTGAAAAAATTAATGAAAAAGATCATCCAGATGTTTACAATACTTTTTCAGAAGAACAAAAAGAAATAGCTGAAGAATACTGCAGATTCATGATAACGGGAAAGCTTGGACGTGAGGTTCCGGTCCTGCTGGATATTGAAATGAAAAAGAGTTTAAATTTGATACTTTTTCATCGACAGTCTACCAAAATATCAGCGAAAAATCCCTATATTTTCGGCATACCAGGTTACGAGGAGGGACGATGCAAATATCTCCGAGCTTGTGAGCTGATGCGTCAGTTCTCCAGAGAATGTGGTGCAAAACACCCTGACAGACTCCGCGGTACAGACTTACGGAAACATATGGCCACAACTTGTGCCGCTCAAAACATGAACGAAAATGAAGTTGTCGATATAGCCAATTTCATGGGTCATGCGGAAAAAATTCATCGATCACACTATAGACAATCTGTGGTCACTCGAGATGTCATCGGTGTTGCCCAAGTTCTCCGCAAGGCACTGGGGGATAACGATCATTTGGAGCAGGATCCGCAACGAAATAAAAATAATTCACCAAATTGTCTACCACTCCGTGCTACAGAAGATTCATCATCTGAGATGCTGCCGAATTCGAAAGGCTCAACTGATAGTGAGCACTGCAACATGAATGATCGCGAACCGCTTAATGAGAAGAGCACTATGTCAACCTCCGATAATGATATTGAACAGGCCAGTTCTCACAGTAATCTCAAGTTCTCGCATGGATCACAGCCAACTACATCAGAGTGTTTTACTCCTAAAAATCGTACAAAGCGCAAGCGAATAATACGAATGCCAATTTCAGATTCATCAACCGAAGATGAAACTATGGATGCCGCAGCCGAGCTTCAACAAAAATCTAAGAAGATGAAAATAAGGAAAATTGTCTCAAAGGTCAGTGCAACTAAAGAATCAACTGATCGATCTCTGAAGAAACTAAAGAAAAGGTGGTCTGATGAAGAAAGAACTTGTGCTTTTAAGGCGTTTGGAGATATGATCCAGAGCAACAGATTGCCATCAGCTGAGGAGATTAGGATATTCCTAGTGACTAATCCCACTGTCAAACGAACTCCTGCCCAGATGCGTACCTGGGCATCTAACCAGAAAAAAAAGAACATGGGGTTAAGCAAATGAAAAATCTTCAGGTACTGCACAGTTTAGATTAACTATTGCCATAGTTCCTACGGTGTCATTGATGCGGATAAAGTTAACTCCTTTGCTTACATTCGAAGAACAAGAAATCATTCCTTCCTAATATTTTTATTGTGGCTTAATATTTAGAATTGCTTTGTGCAATTTTTTCATCTGCCAGATTTTTTATTCAATTTTCTTATTCAAACAATTTCTTATACCCATCAAAGGGCTTGAAATATGTTGTTAATGTTTGAAACAAAATGAGGAATTATTTACGAATTATGCTTTCATTTTGCCAGATATTCTTCAATATTTATTTGATTCAAAGTTCAGGGATATATGTGATAAGACAAATATATGATTAAGATTAATAATATTATTGAGGTAACTTCGTTGAGCCGAAATACCCATTTTATGTTAAGTTACTTTGGTTGAAAATTTCTTGTTAAGAAAGTAGAAAGATAGATAAACGTTTGACTTTTGAAGCACATATGTATGAGAGAATTGCCATTAGTTAGTAATTGTTAAATTATTCAGAGATTTCAAATAGTTGGTTCTTGCAATGAAGTACAAATTTTATAGTGAGTTGACTATTTTTATTTTTAGTTTGGAAAGCTATAAGTACATATAAAAATATTCAGTGTATGATGTGAGAGAAAGGAATCACAGGAGTTTATTAAATCGATCTACCTCCAGTTCAACTGTATTGTTACGATTCTCTGAATATAATATAATTATAAGGTATAATAATAGTATACAAATCGGATATTAGTTCGGCTGTTGAGGATTTTAATTCCTTGAATAAGATGACGGCTACATAAGGGCTCAATGTAATTAGATGATTGTTGAACCGATTTCTGATAAACCAAAAATATTTTGTTAAGACGACTTTTTTCTCTTCTGTTTAGTTTAATAACGATTCATAAAAAATCTTAACGGAACAGAAAATGTCGAGACCAATAGGTTATATTTATCTGAGAGAAAATAATTTGTTTCATAAGAATAGTATTTCAGTTTGCGTTCTTTTTGAATATTAGTATATAATTAGTTCGTTCATGCCAAGTGCGAAATTTGTCATCGATATCTATTGTAAGTAATAGGTATTCTTAGAAACCTCGAATACATGGCCCAAAATCTGGAGCAAATCTCTCACACAGATTTGCCATGCAAGTCACTTATACAAAGTGATGAAATTCAAAGACGTGATAAGAATTGAAATAAACTTAATTTCATGAATAGTAATAGAATACTGCTGCTCATAATATCAAGACTGATCGGTACCAATTCCCTTACAAAGAATAAGTTACGTTTTATCACAATAACGTCTTTTTTTTCACAGTATTCCAAAATTTGTTTTTTTTTACTGAGTGACAAATTCGTCATTCATGATTTCTGCACATATAAGTTACTCTTACAAATCTGAAGTATATAGTTGAAAGTGTGGAGGATGTTATCTGCACAATTCATATAATGCATGAACGGGTTATTCATAGAAAGTTATAAAATTTAATACAATGTTTGGAATTAAATTCAAAAATATTCATAATATTAAAATTAAATACTAAATTAAATATTCATTAAAGGGAATAATGGATTATAAGAATAATATTTAAGTGCTTTTCATTTTGAATAGTATTATATAATTTAATTGTTTTTTGCTACGTGATAAATCTCTTTATAGAGAATAAGGTGCGTTTTATAAGAATAACATTTTTTTCTTCATGGTATCTTATAATTCATTTATTTTTTCTACTGAGCGATGAATTTTTCATCCATAATTTTTGCGAATATAATTTACGCTTACAGATCTTAAGTATATAGGTAAAAATGTGGAGGAAGTTATCCTCACAATCAATATAACGAGTGGGGGTTTTATTTAGAGAATGTTATAAAATTTAATAGCCTTTTCGGAGTTAAATCCCGAAATATCCATAATACTTATATTAAATGATCACTGAAGAGAATAATTTATGTTTCATAAGAATAATATTCACGTTGTTTTTCTTTTTGAATAATACTATCTAATTTGAGTTGTTTGGTAAGTGACAAATTTGTTACCAATATTTATTGCATATATAAGATTGGAAATCTAGGGAAAATCTCCCAGGCCGGATGGACATGTGAGTCAAGTTTCTCCTTATAGAAAGTGATAAAATTCAATGTGATTGATATGGAATTGCAAAATGGTCTATAAATATTTATAAAAATAGTGCTGTTAAAAAACCGCCCATAATTGGTAACAATCAATTGATAGAGAATAAGTTACGTTTTATAAGAATATAACTTCGAAAATTTTGCGTTAAGAAAAAATGCAAAATAATCCGTATTTTATTCTTATTGAAAATGCTCTGTGAATTTCTTCAGAGTTCTTTAAGCATCCTTAATAGGAAAAAGCGGATTCAATGAATTTCCGAGAAAAAATATTTATCCCGAGAAGTTGATCCTGAATAAAAAAAAAAAAAAGTTTAAAAAAGTTTTGAAATTTTGTGGTGATTTTCCAATTGGTCATCTTTATTAACAGTTTCTCTGAATTTTTTATGTCACGTGACATCACTCAAAAAATTTCAAATCCTCCCATCCGAAGCATTTTTCTGGCCAAAACGGTTAACGCGAAATTGTTTTAATTTTTGGGGTCATCTTACATTATATAAAAGATTCTGCGAAAATATTAGCAGTAATGGAAAATTGGTAAATCACCAAGATCTTCAGATGACCTTTCTCTCTCAGGTTCAGGTGAATGACGATTTATAAAAAGTAAAAACGAAACAAATAAAGTCGACACTGATTGGGTGTATTAAACTTAACAAGAATAACTTATGGTTTCTGAGATTAATATTCAAACGTTTTTGTTTCTTGAATAGTACTATATAATTAATTCGTTTTTTGATGCATATTTGTGCTTAATAATTATAGCAATATTAGTTATTCTGACAAACCTTAAACATATGACTGAAAATTTCGAGAGAATCTCTCACTCAGAAGGTACAACTTGTAAGTTTTTACTTACAGAAGTTGAGGAAATTTAATAATGTAATTGAAATGGAGTTGAAAAATATTCCATGAATATCCATAAAAACGATACGATTCAAAAAATCCATACTGATCAGTGCTGAGCAGCATGTATAGAAGACTTTACGTTTCATAATGATATTTTCCGTTTTTTTAAAAATAGTATTCAATAATTCGTTTGTTTCTTACTGAATTAGTGTTAATAAATTCGGCAAGTATCAGTTATTTTTATAAACCTCGAATATATGGGTCAAAATGTTAAGATTTTCTACACAATAAATATCTCGTGTTAGTCGAGATTCTATACATAGAAAGTGATATAATTCAATTGCTTCATCGCAATTGAATTTGAAAGTATTCTGTGAGTAATAATAAGGATGAAGCTGTTCAGATGAGATGAAATAAAAGGTACTTTTTGAATTTAATACTGACCAGTGCTTTTATTATCCTCGAATGTTTTCATTAGATGAGCTATTAAGTCATACTTGTAATTCTGCATTTTCGTATGCAAAAACCCTAAACTCGACTCTAGAAAATGAATTCTACTGAATTTTAATCAAGTCAGGTACGTCGAAGTAATGTCAACAATAGAAATCACGTATGAATTCAATAGAAACATCTACAGAATTCGTTGGACATTTCTATAGAATTTCTATAAACTTTCCATAGACTTTCCATAAACTTTCTCGAGACTTTCTATAAACTATCTGTAGACATTCTATAAAATATTCTATTAATTTTTGGCCGTTTCTATAAAATATCTATTAGAAAAATTCTATACGTTTTCTATAGAGATTCCGCTGCTCAAAATGTCTGTTTTTTGTGTGGAGAAGAAAAAATTAAAATGAATATACGGGAAAATTTCAGTTGCGAAAATTTTATAGAAAAATAATTTTTTCTAAAAATTATTTCATAGATAATTAATAGAAAATTTGGTAAAATATTTATAGAAAGTCTATGGAAAGTATTGAAAAAGTCTATAGACTGTGTCTAACGAATTCGTTAGCGTTTTCTATCGAATTTTTTCACACGTAATTTCTAACAAAATTGCCAGAAAATGACTGAACGAACACTATGAAAATCTTGATAAATATTTCAATAGAATTGAAATTCAATCTTTTGCAGAGAAATATTTGTCTAGTCTTATCGGAAAATTAAAATTGAAACCATTCAATAGAAAATTCTAAAGAATTCGTTAGATATTTCAATTGACTTTTTGTAAATTTTCTATGAAACGTTCTATTAATTTTTGGCCGTTTCTATTAAATTATTCTCCATAAAATATTCTATAAAAAAGTCGGTTTCCTGTAGAATGTCCGCGATTCTCATTTTTTAATTTTTTTCCATTCTATTTTTTTCTTCTCGTCAAAATAATCAAAAGAAAAAACTTCAAAAATTTAAATCGAGGAATCAGACTTTTAGAGGTCATAATTAGCTATACGCGTATCCATGGATCAAAATCAACGTTAGATAAATAGTTTGATGACATTTTAATATGTACAGGGTCACGCTGATCAACTTGATAACGGTTAATATGTGTAATATATCAATGGTACATTTGGATGTAAAATCACGAGAAATATTTTTAGTTACAACATTGTGAAAAATGAGAATTCATCTATTTTTAACAAATAATAGGCAGTCTTCAGGTACCTTCCATTGGTGATGAAAGCAGAAGTGCACGAACAAAACTCCTAATTCCAAATTCTGTAGTGTGAATTGTAACAAAATTATATGATTGATTTGGAACCAATTTTAAAATTCCACCCAGTTTCTCTTCTCCGAAGAATGATTCACGGCCATAAGAAATTAGTAATTAGTTTTGAATATATCCGTGGATGAAAAGCAGTAGAAGATATATTTTACTTTGGTGATATTTTAATATGTGCACGGTATACTTCAGTGACACTGGCTATTTCGACGGTGGTTCGCATATAATATAAATGCTATATGTCGGCGACTGTCATGAAAATTAATTTAAATATCCAACAATTATAGGAAATAAATTATAGGCATGTAGAGTTTGATGACAGACCGATGGATATCGGTGACACTCTTAACCTTGATGCCAGAGCATACCTGAGTTGATGTACCATAGTGATCATTCATGATCATTTGTAATTTGTGCTATGATAAACATCTCAGTAATGAAATACTTTCCCAACCTGACAAGTAGGGGGCTTTACGCATTTTAACTGGACAGGCAGGCAGTCTATTCAAACATGTGCACAAGGTCTGTGCACTATACCTAGCCGGACCCACGTGTTGACCCACATGTGTGTTCATATATGTCGATGGGCATTGTACTTAGAGGATGAAAAAGCACTTATGGTAGTGCAAGGGTCTTCAATCAAGCATTGATCCCCTGAATTATTTATATCTATGAAAAAAATAAAAATGAGTCATTCACTGCAGACTGGACAGTTTGATGACAGTTGCACGTGTTTATCGGACACTTTGGTGACACGGGTCATTTTTAAGACGGATCATTTTTGACAATCCGAAGCGTTATCTTGGGGGCCGTTAAGACATTAGCAGATGAACAGCATCGGCATTAACCAGCGCATACAAATGGAACTCATAACATTTCTCATGACATTTGGACATATCCTTGGATAGATCGGTGACACCCGTCACGCTGATGACAGTCCATTTCAGGATCAATTGTACCGTATCATGATTTTTATTTGCAATTTATAATACGATAAACATCTGCACGACGAAGTACTTTGCCAATTTCGGAAGAAGGGGGCTTTATGCATCCGAACGGTAGGGGCGGATGGTTGGTGTAAATACATGGACAATGTTTGTATAGTATACAAGACCCGACCTTACGCGTTAAACCGGTATGTACCATATGCGTGATTGGACACCGAACTTGAGGGGTTGAAAAATATCGATGATGGTGCCATGATTTCAGTTAAGCATGGATCTCCTGAATAATTTACGTGCAAATGATTGAGAAATGTGCAGAGGAAAACGAAATGAAAATCAAAATTTTACTGTAGACTGAACAGTTTGATGACAGACATATTGTTGGGCCCTTTCGGAGAGCGGGGTTTCTTAGATGACGGCCAATTAGGTGTGAATGGTCCTGTTCAAGAACGGTCGTCAATAATTCACAGATGTACCTGTTACGTATTGTTACTATATTTAACAGTTTTACGGGAGAAAAAACAATTATATTATCCTATGTACATCGAACACTGTGGTGAGACTGGAGAAGTCGATGTCTGTTTCTTCGATAATGCATCATTTTCTATTTGCTAATTCATGCTGCCCATAACCTTTTAGTAAATGGTAATAGTAAATCCGGTCATGATTCAATTGCATTTGAAGCAACTCATCAATTTAGTGTTTTAATCATTAAACTGTCCACTCACTCTTCCGTAAACCTGTACATTTGTCGATAATTGATAGATGAATATAGTCATCGAAGTGTTCGAATAAAGAGACTTCGAGCTGTTTGATGACGTCATGATACTAACCATTCTATAGAATATGAACACTTTGGTTACTGTCATGGAAAGCATCTTATGTCATATCCAAAAGCATATCGATGACAGTCATCAAACTACACGATTCTTACCTACGGCGATTGATGACAGTCATTAAAGTAACCAGAAGTCACCGAAGTGTCCACTACTTATCTAAAAAAGTCATCAGACTGTTCGAGATATATATATATATATATGTATATATATATATATACAGGAGGGCGGCGGGGCTCAATATATACAAGAAATTTGAAATAAAGAAGTGGCCAGAAGCCGGATAGCTCAGTTGGGAGAGCACCCGATGCATAATCGGAAGGTCCCCAGTTCAAATCCCGGTCTGGACTATCCATTTTTTTCAGTTGAAATTTCTTGTAAATTTTATATTGAAAATAATCCTGGATCCTATCCTACCTATTCCAAATCCCATCCAACAATTTCCTCTGACGTCACAAGAATGTGGA